>ML769433.1:7588-286477 GCA_009733575.1 Gymnopus androsaceus JB14
ATAGAGAGAGATATTGAGTCATTAATTGAAATCAAGTGAAAATATGCATTCTGTTCAAAATTATTGAAAGCACAATACTGTGGACTGGTCACTTCCATGGGCACAAGTACATGTATTATATAGTGAGGTAATAGGAGGTACTGTATTGTTTCAAAAATAAGTTCAGCTGATGTTACACATTACAGCCTGGTCACATTCAGTTCAGAGTTCAGCCACTGCCAGGTGGCACCATGGCATGACACATGAAAATTCCATTCAAATATAGTGGCCGGTGTAGCTGGCTGCCAAAGTTAGCATATAAGCGCAGAAAAATCATAGTTCAAAGGCCAATGTTACACATTACAAAGATAGAAATCACCCCAGTTCAGTACCCCACATTATGTGTTACTGAACTTAAATTCAAAACAATACAGTATATGCAATGTGTGGGTTTCTATGTACTAAGTCTTCTATGTATCTATCACTAAGTAAATGGTTGTGCTAGTAACATTGAGTAGCAAGGAACAAAATGTGCCCAAGAGCACCAAAAACTGGTAAGTATGTAGCTAGGATATGAAGGTCCAAGGGACTTGTTGCAAATTCATATGCGTGTATACATGTATGAAGCACAACATTCCCTCTCCACTGAAAAAATGACATCAGCAAAACCTGGGTGATCCCACAGCAAGGTCCCCCTCTATCCAGAACTGGACAGCACTGTGGCTTCTGTGGATTGTATTGGGCTTCTGTACAGTGCTGTACAGCAACCCACAGCAATCCACAGCAATCCACAGTTCACCCAGGTTTTGCTGATGGACTATAGGGTATCAAGATAAATGTTAGAGTGAAAAGACAGCATGAAAAAAAATCAAAATGTAAAACTGTCTGAGGAATTTGCACAAAAACACCTAAAACTATAATTTGCACCAATGCTCTAGTTGGACTCCTCAACAAGAGGCAGATCTTCATCAAGATCTGAATCCACAGAGGTTCCCCAAGGTACATTGGATTCACTTCTTCCAGCAGTTTTCCATTGAACCCAACATGTCTTCCAGTAACACTGTCTTTTACCTTCTTATGGTACTTGGGGGCAAGCAGGAAATCCTGTTGAATGGACACCATACTTAACAATCCAGCTTGGATAGCTTGTTCAACTGCAGCTTCAGTCTCAATTGCATCAGCAGAACCTGGGTGAACGCTACAGCACCTATAGCAGCTTATAGCAGTCCATAGCAGCCACAGCACTGTACAGTGCTGTGGAATGCTATGAGGTCCTATGAGGTCCTGTAAGATGCTGTAGGTTCACCGTTGCTCGCGCATTCTGACACCTGTCATTCCCAGCTGATGGATACGGCAACGTGAACCTTGGATGCTATTTAATCAACGGTTTTGACAAGTTCGACGTCTTTTCCTTCCCCCACTAAGCTCAACTTAACTCAGACTGTAAGTTCTGCTCTATGCAGTTTTTGACTCGGAGGCTCTAATTGTATATCTGATGACATCTTTTAGTGTCATTGAAGAAGGATTCGATGACTGGTAGGAGGTTGCAGTTGAATTTTACACCATTTGTAGACCTGGTAGATGAGTCAAGTATGTATGTTGTAGTATAAGTAGTTTGGAATCGCCAATAAAATGATTTATAAATATTTCGCTAGTATTTCGCTCTCGCAAGCCAGGGAATCAATTCAAAATAATAATATATTTGGTATTGAATTGATATTGAATAGAACCCTGATGGCGGCGTTCCCGCGAAGTCCACAGTGATCCACAGCAACCCATAGCATCCCACAGTTCTGTACAGAGGGGTACCTTGCTATGGGTCCTATAAGTGCTGTGGGTTCTGTACAGAGCTGTACAGCTCTGTACAGAACACCCAGGTTTTGCTGATGTGGAGCTCAAAAATAGTAGTTTTGACCATCATCCTTTGGAGGCACACCTAGACTGTGTTCAGCTGGTGGGACATAATTCTGAGGGAGTTTGCCAATAATCAGTTTTGACAGCTTGGCAGGACCAAGAGGAGCAGGAGGAATGGACTGAGAGGGTTCTGGCTTGCTGCCAGTGGGAGGATTGGCAACTGAATCCATGCCATCTGCAGAGGTACAATTCTTTGCAGACCTTCTTGTTTCCATTTTGAAGATTAACCTTCACAGGCAATGAGATTTCTTCTTCTTCATCTTCAAGGTCCTAGGCCTTGTTGGTCATAAGCAATGCTACTTTTGACAGCATCCCTGGACCCTGGTACCCACTCAGGGAGTACTTTGAGTGAGTACTTACTGCAACTCTGGTGAGCTGTAGGGATGGGCATCAGAAAAAACTGTTTTGGGCCTAGGAGGATCCAAGGTCACCTAGTCCTGTTAGGCAACCTGAGGCCTAGGAGACCTCAGGTCCTCCTGGGCTCAAAACAGTTTTTGCTGATGGGTGCTGGAGTCTGTGATGGAGTCTCCAGAATCCATGATTTTGCAGATGGATTATCTTCAAAGTAACATTCAAAGCAAGTCTTGATGAGTCCACCTTTATATCTGGACTTGTTGGGGAGACAATTACCACCTTTCAAGATGATTTTCCCTTCAGCATTGCACTCAACTTGATGTTGGAATATTGATCAGTATCCAGTCCGGCACTCACACCGCCGCTGCCCTTTTTATCTATTTTCCCAATTCCCCTATCTTACTTACATATATAACCTGTACTGTCGCTACCGGAACCCTTGCGCATTTGCTGCGGGTTCCCTGCCTATACAGATTTTTCCCTCCTTCGCTCACATCTCACGGTCTAATCCAACACTTGACCCTTGGCAATCCATTCTGTGAAATTGGGGCAATCAGCAAATCTCAATGCAGTACATACATCCCAGTAGCACGTATCAGGGGGCCCCTCACAGTGGGCTCCAGATGCAAAGCTTGGCTCCTTGTGTATACAGGAATGTGCTTTGGGTTTGAGAGAGTACTTCAAGGATGTTCATGGGATAAAGGAAATTGGTATACAAAAGTAGGGAAGTTCTCTATATGTATGTTGATACAATACTAGTTTTTCTATGTACTGAGTCCTCTATGTATCTATGGCTAAGTAAATAGTTGTGCTAGTAACATTGAGTAGCAAAGAGCAAAATGTGCCCAAGAGCTATCACAAATCCCTTACTCACCTGCTATGGATTTGGAGGTTGGCAACAAAGGTAAAGCTAAGTGTGTAGAAAGAGAAGTGCTTGTGTGAAGACAATGAAGATGTTATTGAGTCTGAGGTCTCTGAGCTCAGACCAGTCTACTTATATACAAAGGGGCTGGGACCCCAGTCACTACTACACAAGACCCATGATACCTATCCATGTGGGTTTGAAACAAGGGGGAGATCAACCCTGTTGGGATGGAGATAACATCTCTACAAGGGTGGAGCAACCCTGTTAGGATGGAAATAACATCTCTGCAAGGGTTGGGTAACCCTGCAAGGTGGAGATAACATCCCTGCAAGGGTTTGATGGAGTAGCTAAGAAGCATATGTACATCTATACTAGATAATAAAAGTGTCAAGATAATGCACTAAGATAAAATAATAAAATATGTCATAGATAAGATATAATGAAATAGGGAAATCTGTGACAAGAGCCCTGAAAAGTTAAAACTGGTAAGTATGTAGCTAGGGTATGTAGGTCCAAGGGACTTGTCACAGATTCATACATGTCTACATGCATATAAAGTGCAACAGTATACCCATGGTATTTTGGGCAGGGGTATGGTGAGTAAGGGTAACAAGCCCTTCATACCTGTGGAATTTAAAATCTATTTTCTGCCTTGCTATTGTAGTAAATATGTTGTATTCAAGCTTTTACTTATATTTTACAATAATTCTGAAGTCTTTTCACCTTCATCCTTCCTCCACATCAGAGCTGCACAGAACTGGACAGAGGGGGACCTTGCTATGGGATCTCACAGGTTTTGCTGATGCAGCCCCCTGCCAGTGAAAAACCCGCAGTAAAAACCCATTGTATTGTAGGTGAGGGTCCAGAGGGTAGGGATATGGGTCAGGGCAAAAATACCCAGGGGTATACCCATGGCTAACCCTAATTAGCCAATTTCCAAATAGGGAGTCCTCTCCCTGATTTTCCTTCAAAACAATTATATGAGAGTTGGACATGGTGAACAAATAGCAATGGTGGTACAGTTGAACAGGGCTCCCACTGGAACTGCAAAATTGGGAACATGGGTGCTTTCAGATATGGCACAGACACTGCTTTCAAGTATGGCAGATCAAGTTTGGTTTGGCAATCAATGATAAGTGACTTCAACCTCACTTGTGCAGATACTGGCTTTGCCCCAGTGGCAGCAACAACAGTGATGGATGGTAGCTCTAGAGGCCCAGTCTCATAATCTGTTAGGTAGCAAGATAGCATGGTACAACCCTGGTAAGACTCAATGGAGAGGGAACCAATGGGAGGAAAAGAAAAGCAAGATTAATTGATCAAGTGCAGTCTGCATGTATCATACATCAGCAAAACCTGGGTGATCCCACAGCAAGGTCCCCCTCTATCCAGAACTGGACAGCACTGTGGCTTCTGTGGATTGTATTGGGCTTCTGTACAGTGCTGTACAGCAACCCACAGCAATCCACAGCAATCCACAGTTCACCCAGGTTTTGCTGATGTATAGTAAGTAGTAGGAGGTGTATGTGACATGCGGAGCAGCCAGACAGCCAGTGGCCAGGTATTTCCAACAGATTGGGTCAGTATTGTGCTCAATCTTACAGTTAATATTGTGGGAACCTCACCAATAGGATATCAGGCATGGTGGGCAATATGCTGCTGGAGATGTCCAGGAAAACACAAGTAGAAGCAATCCTCCTACTCATTGTTGAGTCTGGTGCACTTTTTGCTCTGGTCTAGGTCTGGTTTTCTTGACTCATGCAAAATACAAGCACTTGACAAAGTTCATGCAGCTCCTCTTTCACCCATTTCCAATGCTGCAATATCTTGATATTTTTATCTGTACAGTTCTGTAATATCAGCAAAATCTGGGTTTTTGGACCACTATTGAAAAATGAACTTTGCTTAGTCATACCCTATTAGGAAGGTGCCTTCCATATATAGTAATACAGCTTTGACCTTCTCTTGCAAAAAAAAGGAAAAGCCAGTTTATTGGCTGTTATTCAGTGCAGTGTCATTTTTCCGTGTCTATCTGCTTCATTCAATCAGTTTCACATGTATCCATTGCCAAAACCTGGCTTTGCTTGTTAAATAAGAGCATTTTCTGAATACAGGCCATGTGCATGACATTAAAATGCTCAAAAAAGGTGTTATAAGCCTTCCTGCAGCCTGCAGAATGAGTTCCGAGAGCACAAAGTTTTGGTTATTTTGGCTTGCCAAAAATGAACACTGTGGGAAATTATTACCAAATGTGGCTCCAGTTTCTTTCTCAATGTAAATCACATTCTTTTGAGTGGTTTGCTTCCGAAACTATTTTAATTGTAATTTTAGCTATTTTTTTCCACCCAAAACGGACCTGTTGGAGAAGTGCCTGCGGGCACTGTAGGATACCTGAAGTGTCCAAAGTTTTACCCTTTTTCATGGGCCAACTAGGTTGCCTCAGGTTGCCTCAGAGGCCTAGGAGACCTTAGATCCTCCTGGGCTCAAAACTGTTTTTGCTGATGTTGTAGCACTCACAGAAAGGTCCCCATCTATCCAGAGCTATGAATTGCTATAGAGAATGACACCTGTCAAAGGGCAATTTAAATTGGTAAGCTCATATGAACTCATAGCTACCTATAGCAGTTCATAGAAGTTCATAGTTCTATGGCTGCTATGGCTTGCCATAACATCTATGACAATTACCCAAGTTTTGCTGATGTGAGTTAAGTATTCCCAAATCAGCCTCCTACCTAAGATGGACAGGGGTAGGGGTCAACCTGGGGTTTTTGACCCAAGGGTATGGAGGGTAAGGGTAGGGGTTGAAGCTTTCAAAACCCTTCCTTTTTTAACTGATGATCTAGACATCTCATGATGTCCTATGATCTTCAACTCATCCTTAAGAATGTTTTCAAGTGTTATTATCTCTATTCTACTCAAAGTCTCATGAGTGGTACATTATTCTGTCCAAAACCCTTATTAAAACCTGGAGGTTTGAAGGGTAAGGGTATGAAGGGTAAGGGTATGAAGGGTAAGGGTGAGGTTAGGACATTTCCAACCCAGGGGTCAACCCCTGTCCATCCTTATAGACTAAGGTAGGGCATGTCACTGTCCCGTAAATGGTCATGGCCGTCAAAAATATGGGTGTAACCATAATAAAATATTCAGAAATGGTGCGATAGCCCCCGTAACCATCCCATATATGGTATACAGTTCCCATGCCTTAATGGCTTTGAAGGTCAAATATTTGATGCAATGACTTACCTGGGGGTATTGTAAGCTGACTAGATGTGCATACATCCTTTCAACATGCCCGTCAAAAATATGGGTGTAACCATAATAAAATGTTCAGAAACAGTGTGGTAGCCCCCGTAACCATCCTGTATATGGTATACGGTTCCCATGCCTTTAATGAATTTGAAGGTCAAATATTTGATGCAATGAATTACCCGGGGGTATTGTAAGCTGACTAGATGTGCATACACCCTTTCAACATGCTGTAGAAACCTTAAAATGGTGTCATTAAACATTCATTTTACACTCAGGAGGTGATCACGGAATATTTTCACATGCCTCTGGAGGATTCAAACTACTGTATAATTACAACCTAAAGTGCCTGGGTTTTATGTGTTACGCTGAGAACTTCAAAAAGTGGAGTTCTTGGGCCAAAAATTAGCACTACGGAAGAAAATTCTGGTGTTTTTTGGGCATTTTTGGCACAATGTTGAGTTACTATTTTGCAAAATTTGAAGTTCCTTGAACCCCGTTATGCATTACCATTTTATAAAATGACCAGGTTCCCGGGGACTGTGTTACGGTTATGGGAACTTTAGGTTGTAATTATACAGTATAAAGAGCAAGCCCTTTTGTAAATAAAAAACTTATTTTATGCCATGATATAGTACAATAGACCCTCATGTGGGAAGTCCATGCAAAATTTTTACAAAAAAACCTATTCCATACTGATATTTTCTAACACCCATAATCAGGTTTACCTAAGGCCCCTAGGTAAACCTGAACCCAGTTCATAACAGTTGTAGTTAAAGATGAGAAAAAGAAGTGGGGTGCAAGATCATAACCATGCAACTTTTTCATTCCCAAGACTCATTCTGTTTGGATATTCATTGTTGCAAGCCAGATATTACAGTGATAGAATACATCAGCAAAACCTGGATAATTGCCATAGCTGTTATAGCAAGCCATAGCAGCCATAGAACTATGAAATGCTATGAATTGCTATTGGTAGCTATGAGTTACTATGAGCTTCCTGAATTACATTGCATGTTGACAGATGTCATGCTCTATAGCAATCCATAGTGATCCATAGCAGCCCATAGCTCTGGATAAGTAGATGGGGACCTTGCTATGGGTGCTCCATGAGTGCTATGAGCACTGGATAGCACTATCGAATGCTGTCCAGTTCACCCAGGTTTTGCTGATGTATTTGCCAGTGGGCCTCACAGTCTGTCAGATAGGGATTGTTTTTTGGCATATTCCAATGTTGTAGAGGCCGCAGCTACTTCTATACGATAGTCATTTGTCTCTGGGCCTGCGTGAGTTTAAATGATACTCAAACAACTTATTGTGCTTTCACTTTATTTCAGCAAGTTCAATATCTCAAAGATCCAAGCACGGTGCTATGCTTCCCGGTTGTGCTGGATAGACGACCAGTTGAACCTTCGGCACATCCCCTTCTGTCTCTTTTTGGTATCATACCATCGAGTCTCCCAGTGGTGTCAAGCTGTTAGATACTTATTTCGTGACCTACTGTTAATATAAATCCAGATTATGTAGTAATAAGTATTCAGCGAGAAAAAAAGGAGGCCGTCGCATTGCCGACGTTCCGATTTCTCAATGTTTGTTGAGGGGTGCCTCCAACCAAGGGGAATTATCTTCCATATATCTTTTGGAATTCAAGCCTGGGGGCTAGGACATTAGAAAGAGGGAATTTCATTCTTAGTTGGTACTGTATCACATAACTTCATACTAATACGTACACCAGTGTTAAGTACATAATCAGTTGATTACTACGCTATATGCAGTGCTGTGTGGCTGACGATTAGCCAGTAGGAAGGGAAATAATAAATATTCACTAACGTGGTGAGGGTAGCGGAACCAGAAGTCGCCTCTGTTCCAGCCTGAAGCGTAGTGAGGAATTGGGACGAGCTGAGGCCTTCATGTTGGATGAGGTACTATTAAAGATTAAGGTCAAATTAGTCAAGCACAATTTAAATGAACAGCGGTAAATTTACGGTGAAGAACGTCATAATGTCTCCGCTGAAACTGGTGATCGTTGTACCCGAGGTCGAGGGGAGGAAAGACCAGACGGCGTTAGCGCCGTTCGAGCCAGTGTAAAGATTCCTGTAGAAAATAGTCAATTTTCAATCAGCGCAATGCAAATTCTGATCCTGATGCTGGGATAGTGAAAAATCAAAGATGTACAATGGGATGCATACCAAGTGTGCCCGGCAAGAGATATTCCAGTGGCAACAGGGTTAGGTTGTCCAGCAGAGTTGTACGACGATGAGATGGGGCCGGCGTTGAAGTTGGCGAGCCATATCATGATTTCGTTGGTAGCAGAGCCTCCGGCAGAAGTTGAAGTGAACATGTCGAAGGCAACGTCTGCGACTACAGTGCCGGACGATGTTTGCTCCCAATTCCAAGTACTCTGGGAATCGAAAACAGTGTCATGCAGTTAGCATGATTGATTGAGGAGAAAGGAACGAAAAGAAATCGAAGAGAGGCTGTTCTCACAGGAATGGTGCTAATAGCGCTCAATTTCTGGTTGATCCCCGCGTTAAGTTGTATGTTGGTGAAGCTCTTGACGCCCGTACCGCCAACCCAGTTCCAGGTGGTTGTCCAGGCGATGTTGTTGCCACTGGTGGAGGAGATAGAGGCACAGTCCGAGCCCGACGTAGCACCAGAAAGCCCCCATTGGTCAAGGAGGAGCTCGTAATTTCCCGACGTAGACGTGTCCCATTGGCCTGCACGAAGTTATGAATGAGATTCGCACACTAGGAAGAGAAATGAACAGGTTTTTTACTTACCACAGAACGTCGTACCAGCTCGTACTTCGAGATCAGCAGCCGGAGCAGCCAAAGCGATGGGTAGCAGAAAGAGGAGGGCGGAGAGTTTGGAGGCGAACATGGCAAAGTCCTACGCTGGCTGCACCTCAGTCTCCGCTCTTTTAAAGTGTCGCTAACATCCTAAAAGTATCTTGGCTTGGAGTGACGCGAGGTGTTTCCGAGCCGAAAATACACCTTGAAGAACGACATCCTGAGGGGATATGATAGTAACCCAAACAGGCTCACAGGACGAAAGCAATAAGAGTCAATATGTCATTGCAGGCAATAAGCTCGTTAGCGGAAATTACGCCCAGCTGACTATGATTGTTTCCACCGGCGAGTATCCGCGGATGGCCTGACACTCTTTCCAGTTGCCTTTGGGACCACTGGATTGGGGATTAACTGTTGCAATTCGGTCCGGGGCGGTCCTGCTTGAGCACAGAAAGGTCATTTGAAGTCAGGAGATGGACTTTCGATGAATTGTAACGGAAATACTGCACCGAGACCGACTGGATTAATATAAGTGATAAGCCTGTGATAGAATACTATTAGACTTGAGAGCGCGTCATGAGGCGAAATGACATATTGACATATTGACCTATAGCCAAGCATTGCTTCTTGATTTGCGCAAATTTTCCGAGGTTTCTGCTACGGATAGTGGAATGGGAATAGGCAAGAATGCTTCAATCACCTTCAATCTTACCTTGAAACGGCACTAGCAGCACTCGCTCACTGGCCAACACCAAAGTAGACGCGCTCGTCGTAGTTGAGACTGAGGCAAGAATTGAGTAGAACGCACCAAACCCCGGGAGAAGAGCAGTGAATGGAGGCTGAAAGCTTAATTAGTTATGCTGTAGTGCTATTCCTGTGAGTTAACCAGTGGCTGAAATATGCGATTTCTGACGTTGTTAAGAGTGTCGGAACCAGGAGTTCGATAACGCACTGTCAGAGAGGAAGGTTGAATCAGCCCACCACACTATTTAGTCCATGAACGCTTGTGAAATTACAGAGTGAAAACCGTTATGATGTCTGCGTTGAAGGCCGAGGGGCAGAAAGAATAGGTTGGTCAGCCATAAAACGCGATGCGGGTTTTGATTTTGATGATTGGGCTGAGAGTAAGTTAGTTACCTAGAAGTCGGGCTGCAAGTTAGCGCTCAAGCGCCCAACCTTTGGCGGAATACAGGCGCAGTCCGATACCTAAAATGCAGGCATGAGCCTGCCCTCGCACATGCGAGATTGACCCAAACGTTTTTTTCTTAACTATCTTGTTAAAGGAATTTGGTTTAGGTTTCACAATGCCTGACAATATAGAGTATATAAATCCCTTGATTCGTGGCTCGCGAATAATACATCTTGTAGATTCACCCTGAGGTGCCTACTTACCTGATTTCCGTTTATCTTGAGTGAGGACACGCCTATTGCCAGAATAATTCATAATTTATATTTAGGAGATGACGGTAGTGTAGCTAGTCCTAAACATCGGAAAGCAAAAATATTAGTGGAGGCGCTTTCAGCAAACAAAAAAAAACGCGAACGTGATTAGAGTGGCAGAGCCCGAGGTAGCCTCTGTACCAGCTTGGAAAGTAGTGAGATATTGCGAACTGCCTAATCCTTCATGATCGATTAAGTACTGCCGGTGAAGCACATTAGTCTTTTGAGTATGATATTTGCAAAAACATTAAGGAAACTCACATCGAAAAATTCCATGATGTCTCCTTCGAAGTCGGTGGTGAATGGAAGGTCAGCGAGCAAGAACGACCAAACAGCGTTCGCGCCGTTAGAGCCGCTGTAGAGGTTCCTGCGTTATGAATGTGATTCAGTGCCACTGCAGATGATACAGTACAACTTGTCTGCATACCACGTGTATCCAGCAAGGGATATATCGCTTGCAACCGGGATGGGTTCACCTTCTGCATCGTACTCGAATGAAATCAGACCAGATTGATAGTTTGCCATCCATACCATAATCTCGTTAGCGGCCGCTCCACCAGGAGAGTCCGCTGTGAAGAGATCGTAGGTCACATCACATACAGGTGTTTCGGAATAGTCGATGGTCCAGAACCATGAGCTCTGTTGAACTTCATGAGATAAATGGTAGAAGGGGGGAAAAAGTGGACCTCGATGCTGCTAATGGCACTTAGTTGTTGGTTGATCCCTGCGTTGAGCTGCATGCTGGTGAAACTCTTGATACCAGTGCCACCACCTATTCCCAAGTGGTGGTCCAGGCAACGGTGTTACCGTTGAGCGAGGTGATGGACGCACAGTCCGAGCCAGATGTAGCATCAGCAAGACCCCACTGGTCGAGGAAGAGTTCGTAGTTCCCATCAGTATCGGTGTCCCATTGGCCTGGGTGGAGATGACATCAATGAGACTCGTACAGCGGCACGATAGTGAAAAGTTTGGCGCACCACAGAATGTCGTGCTGGGGCTTCTTACTTCAAGATCAGTAGTAGGAGCGGCGAAAACCAAGGTAGCAGAAAGAGGAGCGCGGAGAGTTTGAAGGCAGAAAACATGATAGCTGACAAAAAGTCCTACGCTAGCTGCATCCCGTCCTCCTCCAAGTTCATTATCTTTTAAACACCTGCTCCTGAGGTGTTCTCGAGCCGAAATTTTACCTTGAACCAGGAACGACTTCCTGATCCTGGGTGACGATAGCCAGATAATGGCACAGGCACAAACGGGCTTACAGTTCGGAAAACAATGAAAAGAAATATGCTTTCGCAGACAAGAATCATACTGGTCTACCTGATTATGCCGGTGGCTACGATGGACTGCCTACATCTTGCATTTCGGTCCGGGGCGGACTAGCTAGGGCATGAATACTAGTTATTAATATAACCGATAGGCCTGCGATAGGATGCAAATAGACTTGAAAATGCGTCATGAGGCACAACGACTTATTTTGTCCTGCATAACCTCAAGCCTTTCTTCATTTGCGCAACTTTTCCGAGGTTTTTGCTAGTACGGAAAGCGAGCTCCGGGCTTGTGCTTGAGCTGGTGAAGTCATTTGACAGATAGACAGGCTACAGCTTCGATGGAGCTCGCGTTGTAAAGTAGTTGTGGCCTAGGAACCAGGATGAAGAAATAGTTTTTCTGGAATGTGCGAGCGATATTAGTCTACAGCTTTAATGAGAAGAAAGATGACAGCTATGACTCACATACTTATTCCAAGTTGTTCTGGAATTCCAAATACAGCTACGAGCGCTGAAATTGGCTTGGAATGGAAAAAAAGGAATGAAGCGTCAAATATGGGTTCAGGGAACGGTATTGTTAGCACTGAAAAAAGCTTGAAATAGAGTGTATTAGCGCATCTCAAAATGCTTTTGGTTAAGACACTGAGCCTTGTCGGGAAGACTCCACACCCCATCCGGTGATTGATTTTTGGTTTCTTTTGAATCAAAAAGTTTCGCTTTTGAGGGGCCCAATAATCTTGAGACACGCAGCTAATACGCTCTAATGAAAGTTGGAGTTGTAAAGCCGGCGCCAAGCCAAATTCAGCCAAACTCGGACGCGTATGGGGCATAGCCACACGTTCAATCCTACAAGCTGCCAGTTCAAACTTAAAGTTCATCAGCTTCATTGTGACTCACATCGCCCTTCCTACCTTGTAACAGAAAGACGTCCGGGCTCATACCCTATTTGGAGCATTGCGGTGATACATCTCTACAGAATTACATTGTACAAGACCGAGCTGTGCATGGTGTATTAGGATTGAATGGCCCGGATTTTACTTGATGCCTAATTCCGAGAGAAGATTTCCAAGTAAGTCTCGTAATACTCGCTCTGGCAGGACGAAAAATGCAATGCTTCTCCCTAGCGTATCAGTTTCAAGGGACCTGCAACCTCCGCCCGTTTCTAACTTCAATGCATTCGACTCACATCTGCGGGCCAGTGCGGACCCGCGTCATCATTGTGATTCATCTAATGCAGGCTGTGCTGCGTTGTCCTTTCAAACGCCCTAACTGCAAATACTGTACTGTTACAACTTGTCTAATGGTGGTATGTTGAGACGTTCTCGACTCAATTATTGATTGAACCTATCTGCTGTGTCTGAATGACTCTTTCACTATAAGAGGTAGGAGAAACTTCACAAATTCCTGTATCATCCACACCTTCCTCAACACTTCCTTCTCTTTCATCGCTTATCGCTTCTTACATATGCCTACCAAGATACTTGTTCTACATGGGTGCGTCAACATTCTTGGTGCCACTCGCTATTCGTATACTGATTGCATGTCGAATGTTTACATAGCTATGGCCAATGTGCATACTACGCCTTCCGAAAGGTGAGTCTAAATCATACAGATGCTGTTGGCAAACATACTCATTCAAACTCATAGCTCGCTCCTGTAATTGCGGAATGTCGAGATCAAGTCAAATTCTGTGCGTAATCTCCTTCATCCTCGGAGTATAGTGGTTCTGACGTTCTCCTAGATTTCCTCGACGCGCCCATGATTATGGTTCCTGTCGATCCCAAAGCACACTTTGGAAACACTACAGATGCCCAATATACTCTGAAACCCGTCCCAACATGCTCTACACCTACAACGCGCCCCTCACCATCTCAAGCCTCTCGCGCCTGGTTCAAGATTAACGACGTGGGACGCGACAATCTTCCCAATATTGAGGAAACGTGGTTCTATCTCCGGGAGATATTGAAAGAGCATAGGTTTGACGTCAGTTAAGATTTACTTCAAGTTGACACCCGTTACTGACGAACATTTTGTAGGCAATCTTTGGTTTCAGTCAAGGTGCTGCTATGGCCGAACAGATCGCTGCTATGGTACGTGGCCCTTCCGCCTTGAATGGACGAATGTAAACAAATCTCTCTCTAGCTTGAGCGACCGTACCTTTTCCCTATGTTTTGTCAAAATGGAGTTGCCCCTCATCCTCCTTTGTAAGTGATGATAAATCAAATCTAGGTTGCTTATACTCACTCGAATTTGATGACAGAAAATTCATTGCATGTGTCTCAGGATTCTTGATTCGAGGACCGAAACTATCATGGGAAGCTGACTCTAAAAGCAAAGCCGCTATAGCAGCGCCTGAGTTTGGGTTTGCCCTGAACACGCCGGTGCTCTACGTGGTGGGACGAAATGATATTGTTGTCCCTCTGGAACGATCCCATATCTTCGTGCAGCATTCAAAGTTCAATAGGGTAGAAGAGCATAACGGGGGCCACTTCATACCTCTGCAGCATAAATGGCAAAAGTTCTTCGTTTCATTCTTCTTAAATCCATTCGCGGAAATCTCATCACCTACTCCATCTCTACCAACGTCCACCGATGAGGACTTCGTTACACCCCGCCCGCGTATAGAGACGTATCAGACCGGACGAGCACTACCGCGCCCTGTTGATGATCGGAATACTTTATACGAGGAGGAGGAGGAGGAACCATTCCTCTTCTCAGTGGTTTACGACTCTGGTTCGGATTCGGAATCCGATGAGCACCGGTCGATATATTCATCTCCATCTTCATCTCCTCCCGACACGCCCTACATGAGGACACCTCAATTACCGGTATTGGAACTCGAAGAACCTGGTATCTCAATGTCATCCAAGTATGACCTCGATGAGGTCGCGGATTTATTCCCGGCGCTAGGTCTCAGCGATGTTGAGCTGGTCAAGTCCAAGTTATGACGAAAGGCTTGATATTCTGATCCACGAAGCTTATTATTATTATTGTACTATCAACCGTCTATTTCCATCGTTATCTTACTGTATCACTAGTTGCAGTTTTCCATCAACTTTTATATCATATATTATATATCTTATATTATATAAAGTACAGTAGTACTGAAATAATAACATACTTGCATTTGTGCTACAGACCAGTAAAATCACGCAAAATTCAATCCTCTTCAATCCTCTTCAGTCAGTTGCTAGAATAAAGTTGAGATCGGAGACTTTACTCTGGTCTATTATTTTATTTAATTTTACTTCCTGAGCAAACGCGCAGGGAAATAAATTCAACGGTACAATATTAGCAGCGGCGCATCAAGCGCATAAACAAATCGGAACCCGATACGTCTGTATCTCCAACATCAGTCTCTTCGGTCAGTCTCAGAGTCAACGATACTTGGAACCGTGGAAGATCAATGCCATCAGGTCGCGCTCGCGCAACAGTTTTCATCATGCTCTTACCGGTGGCTTCAATTGCCCTCGCTCGTGCCATTATATGTATCTTCACTTTTTTCACGACTACTACCATGGGGTCCTCGGTAGTGGTCTATCAAATTTTAGGCGTGCTACGACACATCTATGATCTGCTTTCGTGTTCCTGAAAGAGATAGGAAGGAAGGAAGGAAGGAAGGAAGAAAGGTTTTATACCTGATTTTATACCTGTCCACACATTCCTCAACCTTTCCTTCTCTTGCATCGCTTATCGCTTCTTACCTATGCATACCAAGATACTTGTTCTACATGGGTGCGCCAACATTCTTGGTGCCAGTCGTTATTCGCGTACTAATTGCATGTCGAATGTTTACATAGCTATAGTCAATGTGCATACTACGCCTTCCGAACGGTGGGTCGAACTATACAGATTCTGATAACAACATACTCATTGAAGCTCGTAGCTTACTCCTATAATTGCGGAATGTCGAGATCAAGTCAAATTCTGTGCGTAAATTCCTTCATCCTTGGAGTGCGGTGGTCCTGACGTTCTCCTAGATTTCCTCGACGCGCCAATGATTATGGTTCCTGTTGATCCCAAAGCACACTTCGGAAACGCTACAGATGCCCAATATACTTTGAAACCTGTCTCGACATGCTCTACTCCTACAACGTGCCCATCACCATCTCAAGCCCATCGCGCCTGGTTCAAGATTGACGATGTGGGACGCGACAGTCTTCCCGGTATTGAGGAAACGTGGTCCTATCTCCGGGACATATTGAAAGAGCATAGGTTTGACGTCAGTTAAGATTTACTTCAAGCTGACACTCCGTAACTGACGAACATTGTAGGCAATCTTTGGTTTCAGCCAGGGTGCTGCCATGGCCGAACAGATCGCTGCTATGGTACGTGGCCCTTCCGTTCTGGATGGACGAATGTAAAAGTATATTTTCTAGCTTGAACGGCCGTACCTTTTCCCTATGTTCTGTCAAAATGGAGTAGCCCCTCATCCTCCTTTGTAAGTGATGATAAATCAAATCTAGGTTGCTTATACTCACTAGAATTTGATGACAGGAAATTCATTGCATGTGTCTCAGGATTCTTGATTCGGGGACTGAAGCTATCATGGGAAGCTGACTCTAAAAGTAAAGCCGCTATAGCAGCGCCTGAGTTTGGGTTTGCCCTGAACACGCCGGTGCTCTACTTAGTGGGGCGGAATGATATTGTTGTCCCTCTGGAACGATCCCATATCTTCGTGCAACATTCCAAATTCAATAGGGTGGAGGAACATAATGGGGGCCATTTCATACCTCTGCAGCATAAATGGCAAAAGTTCTTGGTTTCATTCTTCCTAAATCCATTCGCAGAAATCTCATCACCTACTCCATCCCTACCAGCGTTCACCGACGAGGACTTCATTACACCCCGCGCGCGCATGGAGACGTATAAGACCGGGAGAGCACTACCGCGTGCCGTTGATGATCAGGATACATCATACGAGGAGAAGGAGGAAAACCCACACCTCTTCTCAGAATCTGATGACCACCGGTCGATATATTCATCTCCTCCTGATACACCCTATATAGAGACACCTCAATTACTGGTGATGGAAGTCGAGGAGCCTATGGCATCCAAGTATGACATCGATGAAGTGGGGGATTTATTGAGCTGGTCAAGGCCCGATATCTGGTGACTCCGTATGAAGCTTATTATTGTCTATTTCTATTATTATCATGGACTTTTTATAACACGGCATGTATATGTATATGTTCGTGTTTATGTATGCAGTAATACTGCCAGTAATACTGCCTGCTCAAAGTACCGTCAAGAAAAACTCATTCCTCTCATACTATATAGAGTCAACGAGTGATATTTGCCATAAAAGCGCGACGCGAAAGCGTTGGAACGCGTCACCCGCCTCGGTCCGGCGTTGGTACAAGATCAGTGCCATCAGGTCGCGCTCCACAAATTTTTTCACATCTTCACTATCACAACCAGAGTTTTCACCATGCTCTTACCGGTAACTTCAGCGGGTTGCGAGGTCACAGTCGTCCTCTTGGTTAATTATCGGAGAGACCTCGATTATACTGTTTCCAATATAAGGGTCTGAGACTTTGCAAACTTGAGGGTTCGACAGTCCTTTCTCTTTCAACAATTTCTCTTGAATCAGAATTATGATCTCTCCGTTGAAGCTCTCTGCCCTTTTTGCTCTGCTGCCTCTCGCTCTGGCAGTTCCCGCTCCTGAGATCGAGAAAAGACAGACGTCTTTTTGTGGTAAGTAAGCCGGCGCCTTGGCGTCGCAGTGCTCTCTCACCGAACCGACATCTAGGTCAATGGGATACGGACAATGATGGAAACTACGAGCTCTTCCTTGACCAGTGGGGTCTTGCTGATGCTACGTCTGGCTCGGACTGCGCGTCTATCACCTCGCTCGACGGCGACACTGTTGCCTGGACCACCACTTGGGAATGGGTTGGTGGTACTAGTATCAAGAGTTTCACCAGCATGCAGCTCAACGCGGGGATCAACCAACAACTAAGTGCCATTAGCAGCATCGAAGTACGCTTCCCTTTTTGCATATCATCAGAATATTTATTTATTTACTTGTGTACTTAATTGAACAGAGCTCATGGTTCTGGACCATTGACTTCTCCTCAACACCCGTCTGCGATGTGACCTACGACCTCTTCACAGCGGACACTGCTGGGGGAACGGCCACCAATGAAATTATGATCTGGATGGCAAACTACCAATCTGGTCCGATCTCATTCGAGTATGATGCAGAAGGCGAACCCATCCCTGTTGCTAGCGATTTATCCATTGGGGGATTTACGTGGTACGTATAGCCTACAAGATAGAGATACTCTTCTCAAATCTTATTTATGATTCCATCATGTAGGAACTTGTACAGCGGCTCCAATGGCGCCAATGCTGTGTGGTCGTTCTTGCCTGCTACCAGCGGCGAGACGATCACTGACTTTAGTGCAGATATTATGGGCTTTTTTGATGTGAGTCTAAGGCTACTACTAGTGATTAGTACCTACAGAAGACGCCTAATACTAATATGGTTCATCGACAGTACTTGATCGACAATGAAGGTCTCAGCAGTTCGCAGTTTCTTACTACTTTCCAAGCTGGTACAGAGGCCACGTCGGGTGCTGCTACTCTCACTACGTAAGTCCTTTTTTGGGCAGTATATGCGCGCCTCTAATGCTTCTTTTTGGTTCTTTTTGATGAATAGGACTAGCTATAGCACTGTGATCTCTTGAGGTTGCGGGAGCGTTGTGCGATAGCTAGCAACTAATGCCAGTAGGATGAAAGTTCATATAAAATATACTAATAATACTTGAAACTTTCAAACCAAGTGATTGCACAGGTCCCGCTCAACCTCAAGCCGGGAGGACTAAGTTTCCAGGTACCTGCGGGTAACTTGGATGGCCGGCCGGTTCTCGTCCATCCCCACGATGTACGGGACCGTGTACACCCCAGCTGCATGCACGAGACAGTATCTGGCGCGCTGCAAAACACAGATACTTAATCATCGGCTGAGTATGAGGTTTTCGTGAGCTTAATGAAGCTTTGAGGAAACATCTGGCAGCAGATGCTACTTATACCCAGTGGATTTTCGCCTGACTGACTCTTTGATTTTGTCAGGTCAACGAAGCTTATCAACCACCTTACAAGGTTGATCTATTTAGTATTATTATCTTCAAGAGAAGCTCGGATGAAATATCCGAACCCGGAATGCGTTATTGAAACTCCGAAACTGACTCATCTCTGTCGATATAAATATTTCTAAAAATCCTCTCAGAGCTCGATTGCACCTCTCCAAGCTTAAGCTTAAGCTTTGTCTTCAGAATATTCGGCCCTCGGGCCGCGACGCGTCGCGTCCGCGCTTAATTTGTATTTTTCACATTTTTCACGACTACTAGTACCATGGTCATTGGTACCTTCCAGTGTGTTCCTCGTCGCCATGCTCTAGTGTTCTGTGCACTGGCTAATTATCGGAATCGATGGTTAGGAGGGAAGGGTTTATCCATGATCCAGGCGGAGTATATAAAAAGAGCAGGGCAACCTCAGTAGTGCACTTGTAGCCTTGGATCAGAATGATCTCCCTGTTGAAATTGACCGCTTTGCTGTCCCGGTCTGTGTTGTTTTTGGCTGTTCCTGCTCCTGCTCCTGAAGGTTGAGACTACTGAGATTGAGAGGACAATGTATTATGGTGAGTGCCCAAGTATCTCCTCTTTTATTCAACGCAAATCACTACTTTGGTACCTAGGTCAATACGACACCACCGATAGAGTCTACGAGCTCTTCCTCGGCCAGTGGGGTCTTTCGGATGCGACGTCTGGATAATGCGTTCATTACCTCGCTCGAGGTAGATACTATTGCTTGGACTACCACCTGGGAATGGGTCGGTAGTACAGGGATTAAGAGTTTCACTATCGAATGTGGGGCTTACGAGTGGTATTAACCAGAAGTTGAGTGCTATTAGTAGTATCGAGGTATGCATGCCTTTGTTTTTCCAGCACAATAAAATGTTACTACTACCTGCAGAGTCTGGACGATCAACTGCACCTCCACACCTGTATGCAATGTGACCTATGACCTGTTCACAGCCGACACTGCTGGTGGAATGGCTACAAATGAGATTATCACCTGGATGGCGAACTATTAGTCTGGTCCGATTTTGTGTACGTATAATGCCGATGGGGAGCCTGGGCCTATTGCTGGTGGGATTTTGATTGAGGGGTATACTTGGTACATGCTCTCATTCTGAGGGTAGAAACTGGGAAGGAGGTTCATGTGTGCTGATGAGTACTGCAGGGACTTGTAGAGTGGTTCCAATGGCTCGAACGCCGTTTGGTCATTCTTGCTCGCCGACGGCGTTGCTTATACCACCGACTTTAGCGCGAATGTTATGGAGTTTTTCGATGTGAGTTGCTGCAAGTCTTCTCTCGATTCTTTTTCTGCAGTCTGACATGTGGTGACAGTACTTGATCAATAATGAAGATCTCAGCAGCTCGCAGTATCTCACTACTTTCCAGGCTGGTACAGAGGCTACGTCTGGCTCTGATACTTTTACCATGTACATTGGTGTACATTCTGCTTTATAGAGGAGTTTATCTGACTTCTTTTTTCTTCTGATTAGGACGAGCTACACGGCGGTCATCTCTTGAGGTTTGGAGGTTGATATTAATAGAGTATACTCCAAGTTCTCGGTACTTATAAGTATCAATTTGACGTTGGGCTTGACATCCAATGCATCAAATTAACTTTTGCTTGCTCACTGCAAACATTGATAGCGCATCTGTGTCAAGGTACAAGGAACATAGTTACATAGCAAGCAAAAGAATTAACAAAGTACTTATATCTATTGATCAATTTGATTTTTTTGCGGTCCAGACATCAACGATATATTGGTACCTTCCTGTTTTAACTTTTAACTACTGTACTCTTCCGACCAACTGTTCAGTCACGCGTCACGTCCAAATAATTGGACATCGGATTTAATTTTTTCTCGAATTTCGGATTTTTTTGGTATTTTTTATTTTGTATTTTTCCAAATCTGTGAACAGTTGGTCAGAAGAGTATAGTACTCTGCAGGTGCTCGCAGGAGACGGGATTGGATAAAACTCCAAGCTCCTTGATCCTTGAAAGTTGAGACGCTTTCTCAAGCCCCGTTGCTCCGAGTCATGTCGAATCTTTAGGATAGTAGATTGAGTGTGGTACTCGAGAGTCGGTGGGGAAAATCGACTCACTGAACACCGGTACCACTCAGAACTTGGCAATCTGCGCAGCAGCGCTAGAGCACTGGAGTTGATTCGAACTCGGAACGGTGACCAAGCTGGAGCTTTTCATTCTTTTCTTGTGCTTTGTCGGCTTTGCATAGCCTGGAAAAAATGCCTGAAGGAGGAGAAGACAATGTAGTGGTGAGACTGTGACTACTACTGATTTGTGCTCTAGATGGCGATGCTTCCTGGTAAACTGGACTGAGAACTATTTACTTATTGCTTAGGCTCCCGGAAATTGCGTGCCAATGCCAACGCCACAACGCCTATGCAGCAAAAGTGGACTGTAGAGTGCTGGGTATAGTACAATGAGGTGCATTATCAGAGTAATTAATGGAGATTTTACCTCATGAAACATGGCCGCCTGGCGAAATGGCATCGCGTCTGACTACGAGATCCACAGTAGACTGAAGTAATCAGGAGATTGCAGGTTCGACCCCTGCGGTGGTCATAGTACAGTGAGTTCGGAATTGGTGATTTTTTTTTCCTTTTCTCTGGCTCTGATACATATGTTGGAGAACACAAATTTACTTAACCGGAGCTGCAAGGTCCTGAATTAGGCAAAATCAAAGAAAATAACGCTAGTTGAACTTGCAAGAGTGTTGTTTATTTTATTTTATTTATATTTTAGCAGGCAGCTTTACAAGCGATTCGATCGCTGCAGGTCATGTTTATACCGGAACTCGGGCAAAGTTCGGGTAGATATTTGATCTCACGCCACCACATGCAGTAGATTTCGAAATTACTTTGTTTGCTCATCGACCACTACGACGTTCTCCCAAATCTCCGCTCTTCTTGCTTGTAATCGGCCTTTAGCCAGTGTCTTTCCTTTACGTTTCATATTTCTTGCATGCCAGTCCACGGCCATAAACACAAACATTCCGAATCGGTCACGCAAAACCAAAAAGCGCATCTAGCGAATGCCTATAATGAATTGGGAAAGGAGCTGTCTTCTCACAAAGTGCGGGTTGTAGGGAACTATACGCTTGGGCGGGTTATCGGAGAAGGTGCGGCAGCAACATAGATCCGACTCCGGAAGTTCCGAAGCTAACCCAGTGTTTGGTGTTTGTAGGTGCCTATGGCAAAGTACGCATGGGGACACACCGCCTAACATCAACGCGCGTAGCGATTAAGCAGATACCAAAAGCCATGTCTGCATCGCTTACACGGGAAATTCACCATCATCGACAGCTACACCATCCTCACGTCACTCAAATGTACGAGGTCATCGCAACCGAGTCGTCGATTTGGATAGTAACAGAACTCTGTTCCGGGGGAGAGCTCTTCGATTATCTCGCAGAAAAAGGACGCCTCTCCGAGGACGAAACCAGGTTCTTGTTCGGACAGCTATGTCTTGCGGTAGCGTATCTCCACGAAAAAGGTATTGTGCATCGTGATTTGAAGTTGGAGAATGTGCTGTTGGATGAAAGGTGCCGGGTAAAGCTCGGTGATTTTGGCTTCACTCGCGAGTTTGAACGCAGGGTGTTAATGGAGACGTTTTGCGGCACTACCGGGTACGCTTCCCCAGAGATGCTGCAAGGCAAGAAATATTTCGGCGCAGAAGTCGACATTTGGTCGCTAGGTGTTATTCTTTATTGTCTTCTGACTGGAATGCTGCCGTTTGACGACGACGACGAACAAGCTATGCGGGAAAAGGTTATTTTGGGCGAGTTTGAGGATCCCGAATGGCTGTCGTCAGGTATGGATCGATGCATTCATCAATCGATATTTATCTGACTGCGTATACAGAAGCTCGAGATTTAATCAAAAACGTTCTCCAAATGGACCCCTCGAAGCGATTGAGTATTGCTCAAATCCTCGAGCATCCCTGGTTCTCTTCGAGCACCGATTCCACACGCTCCTCAGAAGCCTCCACCACAGAATCTAGCCAGATTCTCGATTCTGGCACATCCGCTCCCACTACTCCCGACCACTCCATCAGCGATCCCTTTGAAACCAAACCCACAATCCACTCTAACCTTAGCGAAACCACTATTGGAAAGGTCATTGAGCATGACCCCAAACCTCTCCAGCATCCCGAAACCGTAGCAGAAGAGGACGACCTCACTCTCGAAATCCCATTAAGCCTCCAACGCCAGCGAACCAATTCCTCTGGACGCTCTGCAGCTCCTCCCGTACACACCGTGCGCACTCCCGCACGGACCAAACGGCGCTCTGTCTCTTCAACTCTCTCAGACCCAGACCCCGAACACGAACACGAGCAGCAACAACCTTCACTGCCTACTACTCTACCTACACCCCAGAAAGACGACGCCGATCTCAACTTTTCTTCCCTCCTCACCACCCCAGCGCCTATCATCTTTTCTACGCCTCTGGAAAGGGAGCTGTTGAATATGATGAGTCTACTCGGATTCGATCTGGGTCAGATCGTATATTCCGTACTCAACGACGCTTGTGACGCAGCTAGTGCCGTCTGGTGGATGCTGAAGCGGAGAGCAGAGAGGAAGCTTATAGAAGAGGGTACTGAGAGCCTCTTTAGTGGCGTTGGGACTGATGGGGCCATGTCCCCTACCGTCGACGAACAGCTGGGTAAACATCGTCATCAATCAAGGAGGAGGAAGAAACATAATATGGGAACACAAACTGATCCACAACCGCAACCGCTCAACCTAGTGCACGCGCCTCAGTTTGCTTTTGTGCCTCCTACACCGACGTTCCCGCCTAGGACGTCCACTCCACCCCGTGCCGTTTCCCCGTCTCCGTCTCCAATGTTGACACCCTCATCGTCCATGATAATATCATCACACCCGACAACTCCTGGGAGTAGCTCTGGTGGTTCGAAAGGGAGGAAGAACCGTTCTGGGAGTGTTAGTATTATGCAAAGAGCCACGACGGCTCTTGAGGCCGCTGGGCTTGTGAGGAAAAAGTCTTCAGAGGCATTTCGGGAGGAGAGGGAGAAGGAAAAAGAAAAGGAACGGGGAGAGAAGGAAAAATTGAGAGAGAACGAACGCAAGATGACTGGAGGCAGCTCGGAGGATGGTCCGAGGTCCTCCCATGGGAGTGGGAGCGTCTCGTCTTGGAGAGGAAAATCCCCTCCTCCCAAGGGTCCATCGACACCACCGCCCAGCGAGCTGCATCTGCATCATCCCCAGCCACATATGGGGTCTCCGTGGATACTTGCTGGTGCTGATGATGGTGACAGAAGAAGAGATTCGTCCTCCCCGCCTCCTCAATCTGCATCGTCACGCATAAGCGCAGCCGCGCCTACGCCAGCGAATTCACCTGGAGCTGGTGCCGATCCGTTTCTTACATCTACCTCTTTGTCCACGTTGTCGAATCTCGATGCCAACAACTCCAATGGCGGTGGTGCAGCAAATCCCAACCCCAACTCAGTTGGCAAATCCTCCTCGTCGTCTTCACACCGTAATCGAGCCAATTTATTGACGGCGTTTCGGCTGTGGTTCCAGGAGGATAGGAAGGGAAAGCGGAAGGGTGATCATAATCATAATCTGCCTCCTCCCAATAGTAGAACCGGATCATCTGGGTCTGGGCAAGGATACAGTACGACGAACGTTAAACGCCGAACTAGCTCTGGGAATTCAGGTTCAGGTACTGGGATTGCTGGTACCGGCCGACGAGGTGGTCGTCGACCCCAGAGACCATCAATATCATCCCGTAGGTCAAGTAGTGTCAACTCGAGGACTAGCGTCACTTCGGTGCAGATGGTGTTGCTAGATTCACCCCATGCCCAGGGTGCCGGTGCGGGAAGGAGGTCGTTTGGGAATGGGAGTCATACGCCGAATTCAGATCGGGAGTATTATCCTTATGCGGGGAATTCGTCTTCCCGACCTTCGTCGATTCGGAGTTTTTCGATGCAGCAGCAGCAGAGACATCGGAAGAGTCCGTCAGTTAGCTCGACTGGGTCCGTACAGCATCAGCATTATCCGCGTACGACGTCACCGATGCAAACGAGGTATCATCGGAGAGGTGGCTCGGGATCGTCTTCGACTACGAGAGTAGTAAGGCAGCCTGGTACACCGTCCAATTCTGGTCGACCATCCTCCGCTTCTGGTCGCCATGTACGCTCAAACTCGACGACATCATCGATCCACTCTCCGCCGTCGTCGAGGCCGACTTCGTTTATAGAGTATAATTCTGATTACGAAAGTGGTGGTGGTGGTAGTGCAGTTCGAACGGCGTCCCCGTACAGGATGCGTCGGTCGTCGTTGGACGAGCCGACGCAGACGCCACGGCGCCCGACGTTTGTAGCGCAGAAACGGCAGGGGCCTTTTGCTAGTCCTGGGTACGGGTACGGGTATACCTATGGCTATAGTGGGAGCCTAAGCCGATCGAGTTGGAAGAAGGCGTGGGGGTTGGAACCGCCTGGGTGGCAGACTCGTGGGGCTGGACAGGGTCATTTACCCGTGGAGGTGTTGACTATCTCGCCTTCGGAGGGTACGAGTTTGAGGGATGTGTTTTCGGGTCCGGGGAAGGTGTCGTTGAGTCTGGGCTTGGGGGACGAGAGTGATTGGGTGGATGAAGATGAAGATGTGCCGTATGCTGGGGGGTTGGGTCAGATGACGGCTGGGGGCGGGGCTCGGTTCTGGTGCCAACGCCAACTCGGATGGCCATGGGGAGATGCTGGCCATGGCAGGCTCAGCGCCGAGAAAATCAAGTGCTGGAAAGAGAAGTGGGAAAGGTGGTAGTGGTGGTACTGGTACTGCTGCGAATAATCGGAAAGCCTCTCCTGGTGAGCGTGCATCTCCTGTGTCAAGCGATCGCGACACGTATGAGATTCCGATTCCAGAGACGCGAGGGGGGAGGAGGCAGCTTCCTGCGGGAAGATCCTCTGGACCTGCGTTCAAGCAGATTATGGAGGAGGACGAGGAGGAAGAAGAGGAGTAGGAAGGTGTAATGATTTCTATGATTTTTTCATGGGACCTGGTCTCTCTCTCTCTTTCAAGTTTTCTCTGTTGTTTTTGTTTTACTTTTTTATGCTCTAGTCGGTCCAGATCATCATTATCGTCGTCGTCGTCGTCGCCTTCCACCTTCATTTCTCTTGTTTTTTTTTACGCTATTCCAATCTATAGTTCAGACCCACCACTACTATATATTTATTCATGCGTACGGCCATGGCAATCTACACAGGTTTGGTTTCCCTCTTGCCGGTGTAACGTGGTTGCTCCTCTGTCTCCTTACACATCGTATTTGCGTAGATACCATGGTCGTTTGAATTCTCTTTTCCCTCGAACTAACTCGTTGGCGTTGGACTATCCACTGACAGACTATGTACTAATATTATTTTTGTCATAGGATAGCCAAGCCACTACATACTTACTTACCTACGACTGTGAGTCTCATTTTTGCTACATCTTCGCTACATCTTCGAGGCTATTCGCTATTTTGCTATTCTTACAGTATTACTACAGTAAAACGGATTTGGATTACGCGTAACCATTCTTCCGAAACAGATGTGTCTTCGTGGGTGATTGGATTCTCTGAAGATCTGTATTGTTATGTTGTCACTGACGGGCTAGGCAAAGTGGGGAGCGTGAATATGGTTCTTTTCGCTAATCGCCATTCTTACAGTAAATAACACGGATTCGGATTACGATTCTTCCGATGTGTCTTCGTGGGTATCTAATTCTCTGAAGGTTTTTTTTTAAATCTTCTGTTACCGCTAGCAAGAAGTGCTAAGGCGCGGGGAGTAATGAAGATGTCAGTCATCTACCCTGCTCCTGTCTACGTTTGGTGATGATAGGGGGTTTCCTTGAGAGAGATTAACACTGTAGCTACAGGCGATAAAGGAGGCTGGCAGGAATGCAGTGGTTGGTCCAAGGGTTATGGATGATACTGTAAGTTAATTAATTAATTAGATGAGCCAACTTGAGGGTAAAATTCCACATTCCACCCCGTCTAGGTAGTCACGGTAGGGAGGAGAGATGTCAAAGCAAAATTAAACCAAGCCCCCTAACTTGCAGGTGTAACCGCACTGGTTACTTACGATTTCGCGATACTGGTTCACCGCTACAGTTTTCCCAAAGGAAATATCATCTACTGATGATACGAGACAGGCTAAGGCTGAGGGTAAAGGTTCCACCCTGCCAGTGCTCTCATTTTTGCTATCTGTTATTCTTATTCTATGTACAGTAAAACGGGTGAAAAGGATCTGGATTACGCGTACGAACTTCCGATGTGTCTTCCTGGGTAGGGAGATATAAGTTTCTGATTCTCTGAAGATCTGTACATTTATCACTTACGATGTGCGTTCCTGTGGCAGAGGCAGGACATGTACATCATCATGACACGAACGAAAATGCTGTCAGTTGAACTTGATGATCTTGAGGCGCCCTTGGAGCAGCCGGTTTGAGTGTGTATGTAGGGCCGTAGGATTAGCGGAATACCGGTAAGTACATACACTGACATTCGTGCCATCGACGTCGAATCCTGCAAGACCGAAATAGTTTCAAAATTCAAACGGCGGTCTGAGAGTATATTAATCAATAAATACAGTGAGAGAAGTTCCAATCCCAATAATATCGTCATTAAATATACATATATATATATTCTGGGCTGCTTAGGGGAATATGTACTGGTCTTGGGGAACAGCGACCGTTCACTCGGAAGATCCCGCGTGTCCTCATCCGAGGACATCATATGCAGATATCCACGGCCCAAGAGAGAAACAAGAGAAACAGAAATGTGGGGGCTTGGTGGGGCTGGAAAAAAAACTTTCAAATCAACTCCTGGTTTCCCAAAAAAGAAAGTGCTTTCGACAGGCAACTTTTGCCACCCTTAAGCTGATTGCAGATCGACGCGAGGCAGCGATCTCGCTTTTTTTACTCAGTCTCATGTTGGTCTCATGAGAAACGCATTGTCATGCAGGCCCGAAACCCGATTCCGAAAGCTTAGGAGTCTTGCGATGGGATTTCTGTGGTACGGATTTCGGTGGTACTTCTTACTAGTAGACTATTACTAGTATCCCGAGAAATACGGTTATTAAGTGCCGTGAGAAAGTGTAATTGATTAGCGCTGGCCTGGATTCGACGAACCTGAACTTCTTTCTCTCTCAACTCTCGAGCGTGCATGGCGGAGTACGTGTAACTGCCGATTAACTGCTGGAATGGATTTATGGACGGCACTTGTCGTTATTGAAAGGATCTTCTATGTACAGTATGCATTCTTTCTGACTCCAAGTTATCGACAACGATCACCAAGACATGATTATCCTTTGAGCAAAGTGGACGACTGTATGTAATGATTGTCCAACGCCACTCATCTGATCGAAGAAACAGCTCCGTGATTTTGTGACAGTGTATACCCAATGTTTAGGATTTCGCCTTTCTTTCAGTGGGGTCGAGCCCGTAGTATTAGGTATTAGGTATGATATATTCGACGAAGTCCTCTCGAGTTGATGTCGAAACTTTTAGGTCTAGATACTAATAGGTCTTCAAGCTTCAGCTACCTGGCAGATTATCTTGATCAGTTACCGACAAGTGTACACTCTGTGAAAGTACAGATGTTCAGCAGCAGTGTCGAAATCTCCGAAGCCGTGCCGAGCTTCATGAAGCTACACGTGTTACCTCAACGAGCAGCCTTTGCACGTCGTATAAGTCTATACGATTCGAATGCGGCTTGACATCGGAGGCGGGTAATCCAATGCGAACTCGCGATTGCAATCATACTTCTTCTTAACTTCTTCTACCGCCCTTCCTGAAAAAAAACCCTTCAACAGGCTACTGCAGTAGTAACAATCACAAGCCTCCAATGAAGGTCGGCCGACGAAGCTACCGAAAGGCTTACACAACACAGGTAGTGTGCGCACGCCACGCCATCTTTCGTTCTTCTGACCTCTTACTTTAGATCTGCTCCTTTATAAGGCCCAATAAATCTCGGCGGTTTCGCCACGCATCCATGCCCCGACAATCAAACACAACTGCAAATTTTCGAGGCCGCAAGTCTTTAGTTAATCGATTCCAGGTGGATTCCACAGTGAGAACAAGCGCATGGTCGCAGAATCGCATCAGAAATGGCATATCTACTCTGTTTGTTACCTTGTGTTCTGTTTAATGCAAGTAGATCCCGGGGCCGGGAGGTAAGCAAAGTTACCGCGTCCGTCCTTAAACTGCCACTTGGACCCATCTGACAATACTTACTAATAGTTGTTACCTGTTACAGATGACGCGTATTTCCTTTTTCTCGGACACCCATTTTTGACCTTCCTTTCAACCTTCGCACAAGATTGCGTCGATCCCCAATCATCAAGCTCCGAAGAACACGGTTCTATCTTCGTTTTCTTAATGTACCTGTTTCTTACATATCATCACCTCATTAATGCTTTCGACCAAGAAAATCCTGGGATATCATTACATTTTCAACGTGGATATGAATTTCAATACAAGTCAAACTGCCCAGTAGCCAGTGGATCAATTAAAACATCAACAGTCCATCCTCATACGGAGTATCCCCGCCCTCGTGGTGTGACCGTGCCCGGGATTCCGTTCGACTCCTTGAGCATGAATCTGATATGTTTTAGGATCAGATATTTCTGTGCGTGATTTTTAGAAGCTACTGATGAATGATTTTCATTTCGTATTCCAGAGACTGGGATTAAAAGAGGGCGTTCAAGCTTGTACATTCACGCAGTTCTGATCATGTCCTCCAACAAGCTCTATGAACACCCCCTCTTCACAATCAGAAACGAGTATCTCTCGAAAGATGAGAGTGTTTCCCTTGCTTATCAACGTGCTAGACTGCTCTTGCGAACATATCGTTAGTACTCTACACTCTTAGTAGGTGTAACGACTCAATAGCTTCAACTTTAGGTTTATCCGCTGCAGATGTGGAACATTGCTCTCCAAAATTCTGGAGCTTGATGACAGACCCAATCTGCTCCTTGGACATCGCGATGTTTACCATCATTGCTGCCCACGTCGGACTTACCATTGGTACCCTTTCACGACATCTGAAGAGTCGACCCGACTTGCGACCTTTGGTTGATCGACTGCTAAGATTCGATACCGTCGGCATATACCTACTCACTGAGCGGGGGCATGGCTTGGATGCCTTCAACATTGAAACCACTGCCACGAAGAACAAGCATGGTTTTGTGCTACATACTCCTTGTGAAGAGGCTACCAAGTAGGCTGATTCTTTAGCTTTCGTTGTGAATATATTGTCTGACTTGGACCCAGATTCATGCCAGCATCTACTCCTGGCTTTGGCATCCCCAAAGTTGCTTTGGTCAACGCGAAATTGATCGTCGATGGCCAAAATCGGGGCGCGCGCTTTTTCATTGTACCCATATGTAACGAACACGAGATGTATCGCGGAGTATTTTCGACTCGGCTTCCACCTCGCAGCGGAACAAATCCACTCGATTTTTCTATCACGCAGTTTGATCATGTTCAACTACCTCCGACAGCCCTGGTCGCATCGGATATCGCTGATTTTTCACCTCCTGAACGACCATTAGAAGCATGGTGGGACGAGGTTCGTGGAAATTACCCGTCGACTCTTTGAATTTAAGGCTCACTTGTCGTCTTGGCATAGATTTGGAGAATACAACTCGGAACAATGGCTGTTCCCGCCCCATGGATCTCTGCATTGAAGGCTACCGCCTTCATTGGAGGGCGCTACTCCATGCATAGGACCATCATCGGGAAAAGCTCTACTACTCGCATCCCCATCATTTCTTTCCGCACACAGCAATGGCCTGTTCTCAATGCTACAGCCGTCGCCATGGTCCTAGACACTTGGTTCCCTCGCTCAATCAAGTTTGCGATGGCAGACACTACAGATAATCGTGTCAGGCATGCTATGTCGGTCATCGTAAAGACAACGATATGCCGCCATTTCCAGAGATGTGTGTCAGAAATGGCGGAAAGATGTGGTGCCCAAGGAACATTCGAACACAATTACATGGCCAAAATTGAGGTATGTACTGCTGGTTCACTTTATTTCCGCGATTAACCTTCTATCCACAGAATGACGGCAAAGGTGTTATCATTGCAGAGGGGGACGTCCTAACACTTTGCATTCGACTGTTCTCTGAAATACTACAAGATCGCTATGCAGTCCCAATACCCTCTGCGGGCAGTTCCCTTCTGGCTGCACATGCCGCGGGGCTCATTGAGGAAAACAAGCAAATTGTTCGTTCTCTCCCAGGCCACCGCGATGATTCCTTCAACTCCCTTATTCTACCTCAATCTGAGCCAGTTATCGAGGCTATCGGTCACGCTATGGCTTATGCTGCAGCACAAGAAGCGAAGTTACCCCAACACGTTCTTGATGTCTACGAATGCTCTGTTATTCGTCGGGACCCTGCTTGGTACTCCGAGAATGCAGGATTGAATCGCATGGCTCAACGTCTTCGTGAAGATGCTGCAGTTACCGCCGCTCTTCCCCACTTGGAGGCGCACATTGACGCACTCCATATTGAAGATTATGTTTCTGCTCCTATCATCTCGGACGCTGGATGGAAAACTTATGTGGCCTCTCTCCCTACGTATTCTGGCAATGCTGAACCTAGTCAGATGCAACGCATACAGGCTGTATTGTAGGTTCGCATTATCCGCATTTTCCTATTTCCACCTGCAGACACACATCTTCGTATTATCCATTTTTTTTCCAATTTCTCAGGGACATGCATCATGTAGCTTCTGTAAACTATTTCTGAACTTGTATTTCCATAAGTATGTACTTGTTATGCGTAGAGAACCTTATCTAGATTCGTATTCAAATAAACAATGCCTCGGCTTTGGAAACTAACCTCATCCCAGCCCACCATCAGGGATATCATAAGCAAAAACACATTCAATAATGTCACTACACGATCGAGGATCTTACCATTCTATGCGAGAAAGTAAAGTAAACGTCGGCGGCTCTCTTCTCTGGGTCCTTCCATGCTTCCCCGTGCTTCCTTCATATTCTGTAGCGCATCAAAGATTTACAGTGTCCTTCAAGGCCAAAGCATGCAATACGAATCACCTGGACCCTGAGTTCATGTGTCGCCTCATACATACCAAAGTATTAGTATAGCCGATTCGTCAACTTCTTGAAGAAAATCCACCCAGTGCCGGTCGTTCCCAAGCGCAGGAGGGACGAGAGCGTAAACCCTGATCTCATGCATTTATGTATTTATTGACTAGAGGTTCTGAGACTAGAACCATGCTAATCAAGGAGCAGCAGGTCCAAAAAAGATGTCCTAGATCAAATCTAATAAATCAAGCATGATTTTCCCTTGAGGCTCTCTTCTCTTCCAACATATTTTCGAAAAAGTTGCGAACATCCAATTCATTCACGACTTTACCTTCCTGCGCAAATGGACGCAAGTATTTGACAAGGTCGTCCCTGCAATCTTCGGATTCGGCGTTTGACTGAACTTCAAGATAATCTTACGCACCTCATTGCATTGAATGCATGAATCCCGTTTATTGCGCGCTCACGAGGCAATCTCGCAAGTGCTCGCATGCCGAGCTCCTCCAATGACAAAGCTGTGAACAGATTGAATGTTACATGCAAAAAAAGAGCGACGAGTAGTACCTGAATCGGGATCTTCTGGCGGTTCATATGTTTCTTCTTCTGTTAAAAGATAAGAATATTTTTCTAGTTCCGGAAGACACTATCGAGGAGACTGTGAGTGTGGGTTGAGTACAAAGGAAAGGATAAGAGCAGACTTCTGAGCAACGACACCACCGATCCCTAAAACCTTCAGTCAAGAATATGTCGCCTGCCCCAAGGGAGAGAGATGGGTCAGTTGTAGATGTCAGATATTTCTGAACCGCGGAAATAGGGCCTGGTGCCAGACATCGGACCGAAGGGTCTGTTGGACTGGGGGAGAGACGCGCCTTTTTTGCCACTGTGCTGTCAGAGGTAGCAGTAGGCGAAAGAGGTCTTTTATTTCCGCTTGAGGAAGTGCTTGGCTCTGCGACATCAACCATCTGATCACTGTGAGCTGCGGGTATGATTTTCCAAGGAGTTGTAGGCTCATCGCGAACAACCATCAGACATCCAAAGGTACCCGCATATTTTAAGAAGAAGAGGCATCTTAAAGACACACTCATTGCAGACAAAGGCATCGTAATCATCTGGACCGATCAGTGGTGGAGGTAAGTCAATAGATGCATCGGAGGCAGCATCCGCATTAGGGCTTTCATTTTCCGGAATTTCTGGAGAGGGCCGTTCGCGAAGATTGCAGCATGACTCGTGAAACCAATCCTAAAGAAAAAGTAAGATTCAGATATCTTAGGTGAGTATGATCGTATCAACAAACTTCACAAGCTAAACATTGAATCATAGTTTCTTTCTCAGTAGCCGCGTCGTAGGGTCTTTTGCATCGACAGAAAAGGGCCTGAAAGTTTTGACCATATTGGTTTTGTTCGTTGACTGGCTCTGAGGTGGTATGCAATGAACATGGATGTGCCACAGATTCAGTGGGGCAGTCGCAACGGAAACTACGCTTCATGAATCTGCACAGTATCAGATCCAAATGGATTTTGGAATGGAAAACCTAGAAAGACGCACAATTCGATCTGTTCATGGTCTGTGTGACATGCAATTGAGCATGCAGGGCATATTCCCGCACGCGCTTCTGGACATGTCAAGCATAGATATACGGCCTGTCTGGACTGATGTTGGACGAGGTCGCTGATTATCAGCAATGAAACAACGCAACTTACCTTATGTGGCCAAGCGGGTATGTACATTGAGAAAACTGATGTGGAATAGCTTCAGAAGCCTCCTCAATAAGATTATTCTGAGCAGCCAGGTATTCTGTGAGGGTCTCAGAGTCCATGAGCGGAAAGAGCAAGAGTTGAGCGCTTGGTCCCTGCCTTAGTATTGTTTGCCGTGGTGACCGGCAAACTTGGGCGTCTTGTAACGTGGACCTCCATCTTTGCCTTCAACTTTGCACTCGGAATCGAAGCTGTATCGAAGTCTAAAGGCTTTTCGTCCAAGGATCAATAACATAGCTTTGAATCTCTAGCCTCGGAATTGCCAAGGAACTTATCATCGGAACGTCGGAATTCCAGTCTTTATAACAATTTTCGGCGAACGATTCTCTCTCACTTTTACTTCCAGAATGGCCACTGAAAACAAGCATTCGCAAGGCCCTGATCCCATCTTACTTACACTATTTGCAAATCGCTTCATGAGCGTCGCTGAAGCAATGGGCAGATCGCTACAGCAGACGTCCATCAGCACCAATATCAAAGAACGACTGGACTTTTCTTGTGCGCTTTTTGCTCCCGATGGTGATCTTGTGGCAAACGCACCGTTTATTCCGATTCATCTGGGATCGATGAGCTTGCAAGTTGTCGCTTGATTCAATGTATGCCGTATGCTAATCACAACATGTAGCGCCGTTAAATACCAGATGAAATTGTATGGCAAAGAATTGAAGGAAGGAGATGTGTTAATGACAAACTCTCCTCATGCCGGAGGATCGTATGTTGAATACCTCGTTCGTCAGCTCTCTCATTCATCGTTATTCTACACAGACACCTCCCGGACATCACAATAATAACACCAGTCTTCGACTCCAAATCCAAGGAAATCATCTTCTTTACAGCTTCTCGCGGCCACCATGCCGATATCGGAGGGATCCTAGCTGGTTCCATGCCACCCACTTCTGTTAATATCTTTGAAGAAGGGGCGGAGATTGTCAGCTTCAAGATCGTTGACGGCGGCATATTCGATCGGGAAGGTCTGTTGGATTATATGGTCGAGAAACCGAGCAAGTATCCCGGTAGCTCTGGCTGTAGAAATATCAGAGATGTAGAGAGTGATCTAAAGGCAGTAAGAAATCATCGTTATTTCTAGAACCAAAAATTCTCACTGAAACTATGTGTAGCAAATTGCTGCCAATCACAAAGGGATCCAACTGATCCATGCCAGTAGGTTCTGTTCCTCTATCGTCATTTCATCTACCTCACTCGATTCTCCCGCCTTTCAGTCGTCGATGATTACGGTTTGGAGACTGTTCAGGAGTATATGTATCATATTCGATGCAATGCTGAAATGTCAGTGCGCAACCTTTTACGGGATGTTGCCCAACGCGCAGGAACAAACGAATTATCGGCTATTGATTACTTGGACGACGGTTCTCCGGCAAGTCTAAAGTTAGTACATGCGAAAAACTTCACACTAACTATTCTCGAAATCCCGTCATTACCCCTCCTTCAATTAACACCCACAACACATCCATCTCCCCTCACTATGATCTTCTTCCTTCGACACCTCCACCATCACCGCGGCTTGCCATCTATCACCCCTATTATCCATATCATGCTCATTCATACACATGCTCCACTACCTTCCTCACACAGATTCAACTCCAAGTGACCATCAACCCGTCTTCGGGTTCGGCGGTTCTTGACTTTGAAGGCACTGGATGTGAAGTTCGGGGGAACTTGAATGCACCTATCTCTGTCGTTCATTCCGCCGTGATATATTGCATGAGGTCCATGCTGGATCTGGATATTCCACTTAATGCGGGATGTCTTGTTCCTCTCGATAGTAAGTTTTCTTATATTTTATCCTTCTGAAAAGAAAGCTCTTGAAGATTTACCTGAGAGCGTTTTATGTCAATTAATTTCCGCTGAATATGGTTCTGATCTTCTCGGCGGAGTGGGACTGAGTGATTTTCTGTGCTTCCTTTCTCTTTCTCTCACTTCGGTTGTTTCCACTTCTGTTCCCTTTCGCTCTCTACGTCATTCTCAAGTTCATTCATCTATTCATTTACATTTTGGTGACTGCACGACTGACTTCCCCGTTTTAGTACGAATTCCACCCGCCTCTCTCCTCTCGCCGTCCCGGACAGCTGCCGTTTGCGGTGGAAACGTTCTGACGTCCCAGCGGATCGTAGACGTGGTCTTGAAGGCGTTCCATGCTGCAGCCGCTAGTCAGGGCTGTACAAAGTGAATCATATCTTTATTATTTCTTGTTCAACATAGTTAACTCTTACTTCACTTCAGTAATCTAACGTTTGGGACCGGCGGGAAAGGAAAGGACGGGAAGGTGGTTGCGGGATGGGGATATTATGAGGTTGGAATTAGCCTGGTCTCCGTTTCGGAGTTTCTGATTATAGTTTTTTTTAATCAGACCATCGCTGGCGGGTCGGGCGCAGGACCCACTTGGCATGGCACCTCCGGTGTCCACACGCACATTACCAATACACGTATCGGGGACGTTGAGATTCTTGAACGGCGCTACCCCGTCATGTTACATCGGTTCGGGCTCCGAGAGAATTCAGGAGGGAAGGGTAAGTGGATTGGCGGAGAAGGTGTACTGAGGGAGTTGGAGTTTTTAGAAGGGATGCAGGTGTCTATTTTAAGTGAGGTGAGCTGGGAGCTTAGTTAACGAAATAGGACCAGATTGGTTCTTCCCATACCTTGTTTATTTTTACTCACTCCCTTCCCCCTCCTTCCACCTTTTCAGCGACGTACGCGCCAACCTTATGGCATGGAAGGCGGCGGACCCGGTGGGTTGGGACGAAACACATGGGTCAAGCAATTGAGAGCGGAAGACAGTGATCTTATTGATCTTTCAAACCCTAGTACAATCCCAACCCGAAACATCAACATTGGCGGTAAAGCGACAGTGTGGATGGGCAAAGGTGATAGGTTGGTGATTGAGACGCCTGGCGGTGGGGCATGGGGTGCTCTCCCTGATGTAGGTTCTGAGTCTGAGACGGTGCAGGAGCATATGCCGCAGTGGGAGCCGCGAGGGTCATTCGCAGAGAGGGCAAAGGCGCAGGCTGCATTTTAGATCTTGGCTGAAATTTACATGTTTATATTACAGTATCTTCCCCTGCCCAGCTTGACGCCGATTGTCGCGTTTTTCAATGTTTACATCCCCGAACGTTTTGCGGCACATCGCACATCGAACTGAATCCTTGGCGACCGCCAGAATCGGCCTTGACGAAAAGCCATCGGGACTGGTTCAGCCCATTGTAACAGACGAGCATAGAGCTTACCACAAGGCCCAACGATATAGAAGTTTGTTGATGTCACGAAGCAAAAATACGAGGCCAGCTCTAACAGTATATTTCACACTGCAGATGTGACTATCAGAGCTGACTTCGTATTTCTACTTCTATTTTTTATTTTTTATTTTGCAAACCTAAAAATTCTATCACAACTCAACTTCATCTACGAGATCGAGCCTGCTTGTGATTCTAATGAGCGACAGAGAAACGACAAAATACATCTTGCCAAGTTGCCTCCCGAGTCAGACTCGTAGATCTCATGAGACGTATAGCTGATCATTGAGCGGTTGAACAAGTATCGCTGTCGACTTGCAGCAGAAAAGAAAGAAAAACGCGTCGCATTATGCATAAGCTAAGACTCAGAAGTACTGTACGAGCAACGCTTAACTCGCGCTTGACCGTGCACCATAATCATCTTACACGGATGAGTAAATTTCATTGAGACAGTGACTCGAAGAGGATAACAAAATTATCGTTCAAGAACTAGTGTACAACATCCACGTCCATTCTCCTACATGCAATGCACCACGACACCTGTAAGTATACGTTCCGATATCATCAGGGATTGGCATAAGCAGCAGTGGCGGAGGCGAAAGCAGCATTAACGGTGAGTGACAGATTTTGCGTCTGCAAGGAGATCCACTTAAGTGTAGTGAAACGTTGGTAATTAGAGATGAGTTCGTTGTGAAATGATGAGACGTACTGGGTTTTTCCATTTAGCGCGTTTTGGAAATTGTTCGTGTCCGTGTTCAAAGTCCCCAAATCTTGTTTGACTAAAGCTGCAGAACCCGTAACAAGCAAGTTATAGAACGGTTTCTTCTTTGCAATGATTTGTTGAATAGCGGGCACGAAACCTTCGATATCGTTCAGGATGACTTCACCATCAGCGTTGAAAAAAACTTCCAGTTGCCTGTAGAGCACTAATCGTTTAGCGATAGATATCGATAGGTATCAGTCAAAAAAAAAAGGCTCACAGTGGTATCGGTGGCAGCGGCGGAAATCGCAGAAGCCAGACTAGTAGCTTCTTGGTGAATGACCTTCGGAGTCGATCGAGCGAAGTGAGCAAATATCATCAGATAGATCTATAATATCTGCTTTCATTTGAGATGAACTTACCAGAGCCTGCGATTCGGTTTGCTCCCTTGTCGGTGAACGCCTTAATAGAATTGTCAAGAGTTAGTGACCCTTGCGGATATCGCTTACTATGTCTGCTTCGACTTTGCGCAACGTCTCGCCGGACTGGACTAGCAGCGAGGATAGCAGTGACAAAGGCCAAAAGGGCAACGAAGGAGAATACGCCATGATCTCGTGTGTTGAATACAAAGGCTGAGAACTGAGGTGTTGATGTCCCAGAAGTTGAACGATTCGTCCTTTATACCTTTAGCAGAGTGCCAATTTTGAAGCTACTTTCCTCGGACGTGCTCATACGGAGATGTTATCAGCTGGTGCGATTGGATCCTTCCAGAAAGAGTCCATTATGGAATAGCAGATTGGCAGAATAGAGAAGCGCCGAAGACTTCGATGGACATGAAATCCTATGGCCAATCGCTACAGCTCCTGTTAGCATGCTGCCTCCTGAACAACATCCAAAAGGGATTGAGACAAGGTTAAGCTGTGCTCGGTCAACTGAGGAAGGTTACGCGGCGAGCTCAGAAGGACTTATTAGCCTGCCAGTGCATACTAGGACCGGAGAATTCGAGTGACTGTTCTGTCCACTTGAAAATAGCTCAATGAAAAGGCCAAGTGCATAGTGATCATACATCCGTCAGCTTGTGATCATCGTGGTCTCTGATACTCCGAATACGAGTCCTACCGGAGACTAGTCGTTAGAATGCACACGCCAGAAGCAGCGTCAACGAAGTCGAAGAGCCGTGGAACGAAATTGAGGAAATTCCTGGCGAGTAGTAGCGATTCTTGCCAGTGATTCTTCTACGTACTATAACACTCACCCTCGAACTGACTCGGCATTTGCATCTTCACATTCTATCTTGGGAATATCTTGAAAATGCTGTTTTCAAGCCGATCTGGAAAGCGCCTATCGTTGCTGGTGTATGGAACTGTCTTACTGATGTAATTCGGTGACCAGCACATATGGCCGTCTGGCGAAATGGCATCGCGACAATTCCTATGCCAGTGCATCATGAAGGGTTTGCAGGTTCGACTCCTACTTGGTCAGTAGATTGGAGACAATTGTCGTTTCATTTTCATTTTAAGTTTCAATCATTTTGCGGATTCTTATGATCTTCATCCTATGTATCAATATCCTATACAATACAAGGTCCAATGGCGACACAAAAATGTCCCCTTCACTTCAACTTACTCAAAATCTGCATTAACTTCCCTCCCAATCAACCACCGTCTGACTTCCTGAGTTCCCGCACCTACAGCATACAGCCGTGCATCCCGGAGGTAACGGGCGGCGGGGTAGTCGTTCGTGTATCTGTTTGTCCAAAAGTTGTGAGGGAGGAGCGGATGAAATAGACAGAAGGAAGCCGTAATCAGTATCACCATATAAGACAAAAAAAAAACAAAGCAAAGCAACCCCGAATCACTCACCCATTCCCACCCAAACACTGCATACACTCCTGCGCCACCTCGATTGACTTTTCTGTCGTGTACATGATCGCGGCTGCACAGTCTCGACGTTGGGTTGGGTAGCCGTGGTCATTCTTCGCGTTGGAGTTGTCGGACCCTTTGACGGTAGCAGCATGTTCATCTACAGCGCGTGCAACGGCATAGGCAAAGGTGCGAGCAGAGTTTAGCGCGGTGTACATGTCTGCTAGTTTGGCTGTGGAGGGTTAGGTGAGCAAGGTTAGTGTGGTTGAACTATAGAGAGCATGGGTGGACACAGGGGAAAGCTGAAGATATGAGAAGAGAAGTAAATTCGGTCCCCCGAAGTCGAGCACTCGAATAAGGAAGGATCCTGATCGGACGCGAAGAGAAGACTTTATTACACGGCATGGTCCAAATAGCTGAACGCCCGATCCGTTTCAGAGATTATCCCACTGCGGCATTAGCACTTTCGTCTCCAGGACACTTGGGAGAAAGCGAGAGTTAAGAAGAAGGAAAGAGCCTGAACTGAGACTCGACATCATACGGAGTAAGATGCTTGAAGACAATGATCGAAAGAACGAAAGGAAGCCAACAAAACCCACCCTGCATAATCCCAAATGACGCAACCTTGACTCCAAACTGTTCTCGTTGGTGAACATATTCAACCGCGGTGTCATAGGCTGCTTGCATTATTCTATCGCGTATGAAAGTGTTTCCAAAGAAGAGTGGGAGAGAGACGTCGGTACTCTGTTATGAAACCTAGGAGAAGCAGCCTAAACTTACCCTAATGGTCCACCAGACAGCACCAACCTCTCCAAATCCAAGCCACTCATCAGCACCTTGGAACCCTTGCCTTTCATCGTCTCCGGTCCCCCAAGCACATTAGCTTCCGGAATGAAAGCATTGTCAAAGAACAATTCACAAGTCGGTGATCCCTTCATCCCAAACTTGTCTAGCGGGGTTCCAGCAGAGAATCCTGGTGTATTACGAGGGACGAGGAACGCAGTATATGTCTGCTTTGTTGTATGGATATTCGGACCTGCGCTTTCACTTGCTTTTATAGCGTCCTTCGCATAAACAACCACAACATCCGCGACAGGACCATTTGTTATCCAAAACTTGCTCCCGTTTAATCGATACCCATGTTCCTCGGGAACATAAGTTGCAGTTGTCTTCATACTCCCTAGTACATCTGAACCAGCACCAGGCTCAGACATGGCTAACGCCCCCATAAACTCGCCGCTCATTAATTTGGGTAGGAATTCGGCTTTCTGGGTGTCTGTTCCCCAGCGGCTAATCTGATTCACGCATAGATTACTGATGCGCGCCGTAGGAAAGAGCGATGGACCCAGAATAGTAGGACATGGCTTCCATTGCGAGGAGATGGTGAAAGTATCCGAGGGAGAGTCCAAGGGATGAGGTATTTTCTTGTTTTAGAATTAGTAACAATAACTAGTCGTAATTGCAGTTACTTACCTTCCGTTGGTACAGTGATACCTAATAATCCCATTTCTCCTGTCTTTCGATGAACGTCCAACAGAGTCTCAGTATTCTTGCCACCTGTTAGATCGATTTCGTCCGCTACAGGTCCAACAACGCGTTCTGCGAAATCCCACACAGTTTCTCGGAATTCAGCTTCAGAGGGAGAGAGACCAGCAAGCGAGGCATTATAGTGCGTAAATCTTCGTGTAGCCGTAGGAGGAGCGAAATTAAGCCTTTGCTGGCATCTAACCAGAGAGCGAGGAAATAATCGAGCTGTTCGAAAAATCATTGTGGGGAGAAGAATGTGAGGAAAGAGGATCCGTCCGATTGGAATAGAGCTTCTCACGGCCGGCGTCAGAATACTGCGAGAATACTAAGCGCTTCGACAAGTTGAAGTTCGGTGGGTATTACGCGTTACGGCCAAACTTCAGTTTTTGACTAGGACCTTAAATCAAGCGTACGCATCTTGAGATTTTTACAGCCGTTTCGGAAAATTTTACAAATGTAATGGGTTTTTTGACGCGTGAGGACCCCTGCGTCACGTTTACGCGAAACTATGGTCGGTAAGCAACTCAGCCAGAAAAAAAGAAAAAAAAGGAAGACATCCACGTAAACAGATTCCGATGACCACCGCAGGGGTCGAACCTGCAATCTCCTGATTACTCTGATAATCTACACAACCATCGTAGTCAGACGCGATGCCATTTCGCCAGGCGGCCACAGTTTGTGGTATTAAATCGATTAGTTGATTAGCTAGCCTGATAATGTTCCTATGTTCAAGCATCGCATCGAACGCAGACTCTGTTACAAAAGCAGCATGCGAATTACGTTCTATCAAACTGATGCTACGTCATCGTCAGTGCTTCTGTCACATGATCTGTATGCTATTTCTATGATACAGTGCTTTTGGGAGCCTAAGTGATAGTTCGGAGCCTTGCGTATCAAGCTCAACTGTCGAATCGATGTACCCAGGACTTGAAGTTTACTCTACTCGGTAAATCCGGTGGGTGAGTTGACAGATAAGTAGTTGCTCCAAGTAAAGGATTTATCGTAAGTAGAACTATTCGTACTAGGTCTCAGCATACGTAAACCCTGCAGAGCTCGAGCGTCGTTAAATTTCTCGCATGAGTGCGAATTTGAGATACAAGTTTGCCAGGTGTCCCCGGGTCTCGCTGGACAAATCTTCAACGACTAGGTGTTCAAGGAGAGGACCGACTCGCAAAAGTTGTTAAAACAGTATGGGCAATTGCGTTTTGATGCGGAGTGGCCATCGGACATGCAGAAAGCACAGAGCGGACAGTTTGAATGCTGAAAGGCTCAGGAGTGAGTCCACTAGTACTCTCTAATACTTCAACGACTTTCAACCTCGCTACTTCCATAGAGACAGGCCTTTCAGCATTTGAACCCTTCGCATAATCAATCAGGATCCAATAATCCTCGTACAACACAAATCGATCTCCGCATCGGATACTCCAGTCCAAAAACATGCTTTTAATGGATGAAGCAAGGTCCCCGTCACGGTATATCTCCAAGAATTTGTCTCGAGCTTTATCGACGAGGGCTATTTGAGAGTAGAAACATCCGTGCTCTCTGAAGATCTCCTGGGTAGTTGCAAAGGACGAAAGACTCGGAGATGATAGCGAGAACGAGGTAACCATGTCTTGCAGACGAGAGACGTGGCCTTTGTGCCTCCTAAGGGGAAGTCAATATCATTGAATGAGCTTATATATTTCGTATAACTCTTGTGGAAAGGCATCTGGCATGATGGTTGGAACGAGGAAGCGGGAAGCGCGTCTATACCACACCTAGTAAGTTGCCTAGCATTTTCAGATCAGAGTTACCGCCGGACTCAGCACAAATCCGATGCAAGTGCGGAAGGAAGGAGGGAAGGAAGATTTATTACAGAGTAAGGTCCAAGAGTTGAACACCGGCGGGTCTGAGACTTATCCCAATGCGGCACAGGCTTCTTCGGTCTCAGGCGGAAAGCAGCATTGCATTGTCGGCCACACTGCTCGGAAGATAGTCTCGGACAACACCGGGATCAGAATTGCTCTCTGGAGATGGACTAGAGCTAGAGCTATATGTTGACAATGGTTGAAATGTTTCACTGCTGTATGTGTTGTTGAATGTTATGGTTCTCTAGATGTCGCGTTTGAGGAGAGGGGCTGTTGAATTGTAGTTGAATTGTAGGTTCAGATCGAGAACTTGCTATAGCTAGGGTATCGACATTAAGCCTAAGCGAATAATTAGCAATGCCCTATTTTACAATTAGAATGAAGTATACGCAAACAGTAAAAAACCACTGGCCACAATATGGGTCATTGTTCCGGGATCTGTAGAACAATCGATAGCGAAAGCATTGCTGTTTAGAGATCTCCATATTCCAGGCTATAGTGAAATTAGAACATAATCGTATAGAGCGAGCCTGGAAAAACGATGAATCTAGCATTGAGGTAGAATTCCGAATAAAACACAGGCTCCAGTTAGACTTGGAGCTCACCAGCATGATTTCCGCTATAAAGGTTTTGTCGGATGAGTAACACAGACAGAAATCTTTTGAAATGATGTTTGCTTACCCAGCCAAAGGAGAGATAAGTACAGTCAAGAAATAACCCCATCTTGAGTGATCGACATCTTCATTATTGTCGAGCCGTCAAGTTGCAGATCAGTAGTTCAAGTGCGACAGTCACGGTTTGCGAGCGTGAAGAAAAGAAAGATCGCAAAATTAATATACAGTCTTCCAGGCATGAACTTTGGTCGGAAGACATACATGCTGAGGCCAAAAATAACTAGGAACATACCTATTAGTATTATGGTTAGAACTAAGATCTAATTGAAGTTTCGTAAAGGAATGACAGAAACAACTTCACCTTCACCATATAATACTAGTTCAATCTAGCCAGATAAAATCTAAATTAGTTACGATAGAGTCAGGGGAAGAAAATAACACTGCAATGTGTATATTGAGCGACGAATATACATACCCTTAGCTCATATTCGGAGATTCTGCAGAATGCATGCTGCATTTTTGAGGCAAAGCTGGTGTTGAAACGTATGTATATCAGCCAAAATATCTGGGAAAGCCTTGGGGAAAGCACGTATTCAAGTATCGTCCTTGTGTCTCGTATCATCTATTCTAATAAATATTAGATGACAGTCTGAGACTGTCAGAGTTTACACCAGAACATTGAGAAAGACTGAGCAGTACTCCGTGTTCAGTGTGCTGAACGATTCTTAAGTAACACGTCTACATTATTGTAGAGTTACATATTTTTATGTAGCATTCTGAATTTGCCAGAGCTTGGGAAGGTTCGGTAACTTCGGTATGTATGGTGCATTCTGCGAAACAATGACCAGCTGTGGACGGGTGAAGCCGTGAAAGTCATATTATCAGTGTGGAGATACAGGAAGCAAACGAGATTAACTTTCTATTAGTATCATTCTCCAACTGGTAATCATTTCGAACTAGATGATAGCCTTTCATCGAATAATTTCCTCCAAAGGCTTATCGATTACTTCGGTCGAGGACCGGGCTACTGCAAGTTTTGAGGCTATCGCGCAATAAGTATAGAACATGTTCGCGACGCGCGCGATATTCCGTTGGTACTGTGGTAAAGTAGAAAGTGCATGAACCAGAAAATGTAAAGCCACGATCGCCTCACAATGGCTAGCTTTGGGACCAAGGCACTCGAATGTTTGGGTTCCAGGCTGCACAATGGAAATTGAGAGTATTTGAAAGCCGATGTCCAAATTGAGGTATTATCGTGACAAGACAAGTGTGCGCCGCATTAGACTCTCACCTCTGTTCGATTTTCCGAGGTCTTACTCGTATTCGAGCTCCGCAACCAAGTATTCCAGCTTCTAAGACGCTGAAAAAGTGAAAACTTCAAGCCTGGGTGGTTCCATTAAGGTTCAAATAGAACGGTTCTCGTAAAAACACTTGATATGCCATTGAATGGTGCTCGGAGTTCGGAGCTAAGGCAGTGAGCTCGGAAATGCGATGAGCGACCTGTAGCCTGCTGTAGCGCGATCATATGTACTCACTGAGTCCCAGTCTGATGTCCAGTGACAGCGAAGGCTATTCGAATTCAACATATCCGGGGTCAACGGGGGGGATTGATAGGTCATAATCGCCTCTTCATCGAAGTTAATCTGATCATTGGCAAGTCATCTACAATCTTAAGACTTTTCTCCGCTGAACGAAGGCTTGAAAACCTGAAACTTGCTGCAAGTTGAATTGGAATTGGAGTGGTCCGACGATTTCGATTGCAGCCAGAGTTGAGAGCTATTTGCTACCATGCTCGTGTGAATACTGCTGCTAAGGCGCACAAAAGCCATGATAAATGAATGGATGAAACGATGGTGGTCAAGGTAAAAAAAATTATGTGCCCGTTTTTGGAATACGATCGAAAGCCACGTGGATATTTGTAGGGTTTATGTAAACCCAGGTTCTCTTAAATGCATCTCAGCAACATCCTTTCGCCAGGACTCAAATCACTGGATATCCTCAGCTTCAACGCCATTGTGGGACGCGCAGGAGCATAGTGAAGCTTCGCAGAGCTTCTTCCGAAATCTTTGTTACCTTTTAATATTTTCAGAAATGCCTGGTTCTTCCTTCGACATACTTCCCGAGGAACTCACAGAACAAATTCTTTCTCTGTGCGTTACTGCTCCCTTAGAGTCTCCGCCTCCTCGTCCAATGTGGCTACCGCCCCCAACTTCACCTTCGCAGTCAGTACCCACGGGGCACCGCCGCAGGTCTTCGGCAGTTCGCACACGTCTTGCCCCCCTACTTGTCTCCAAAAAATTCAATCGCATCTCTACTCCTCACTATTACTCTACAGTCCATATTACCTCTCCAGAGCAGGCTGCAGCTTTTCTCCGTACTCTTGAGGTCCAGCTACATCCCGTAGGCCTTTACGTTCGGAGATTTGTCTCCTCGAGTGTAATCCCTACACTGGGCGCAGTCCTGCAGCACTGCAACGATATACGTGACATCGACATCTGCTTAGATTCTGGCCCGGCTCCGTCTAGTGGAGTAGATTCTGTCACAGAAGAGTTTTGTAACGCGTTAGATGGCCTAGAAGGCGTCCGACACATCTCGTTGCGTAAAGCCTCAAACGCTTACTTGACGCTTCCACGCATCCGATATATCCTCACAAGGCTAGCTGTCACCGTTGAAAAATGGACTTACTTGGTTCGTTATGTCGGCTAACCAAACCCCTACCAATCAATTGACATGCGGTTTTTGAATACTAGGAATCAGCTACTGTGGCATTTCGCATGTCGGATGATAACCCGCAGACACTCCTAGCATTGGCATATCCATCTATCCTGCAGGGACATCCTCCCTCGGTACCCACAGCAGCGCCGCTAACCGTTTCTCTTCCTGGCACGCATTCCCCTCTCGCCAGCGTCACCTTCGGCCCATGGTCCGAGTTCTCCGGCACGTGGTGGGCCCATTTCTCTTCTCACCTCCGCCCTAGCCAAAGCCCCGGCTCTACACACGTTTGCTACTCATGCCCCGTCGCTTTGGAATGAATCACTCCTCTGTGTCTCACAGAATCCCTCACTCCAAAAAATTATTTTGGGAGACCAAAGAACAGGCGTGATGATCAGCGGACTGTTTATGAACGAGGCCAAGAAGCATACGAGATTAGCGGAGCTGATCAAGGCTGGAACGTATGTTTTTTCTATAGTTTTTCTCTCATATTGCGCTCTTACCGACATTCTTTTGCATAGACCGATTGTCAGAATGCGTGCCCAGACTTTGGGCAACTTTGGCAACATTGCGAATACACCTGCTGCTGGTGTCGCCGCAGCCACATCTCCATCTACCACGAGATGTACTGCAAGCTCAGGTTGCGGGAAAGTCGAATCCGATCATGTCCCGGTCCCGGTTTTGTCGAGGTCAAATAGCATCTCTTCATCTTCCTCCTCGTTCTCAGCCTTCTGACGATCGGGTTCATTTCCGAGTTACTGTCATTGTTTAGTAGCTCTGCAACTTGCCGGGACGCCACTTGGCAATGCTAGATGCTATGCGCTTTTCTCATGATAAAAACACCATCTTGGACAATGCATAATGTATGTGTATCAACCGAGTATCAACTGACGGTAGCTATCTCCTATTAGTTTATTCCAATGTATAATCTTTTGCATACCTTTCTACCCGAACGTTATGACTGTCTGTGTACGAACATGATTTATGACTACTCATGTACTTTATATTCTCTTGGTTTCAGTTGCCCCATCAGCTCTTCCAAAAAATAATCTAGACTGGATATCGAATACAAACCGACATAACATGATTTACAGTCCTACAGATCCAAATGTCTGTCAAGTTAGACACAAGCTGACTGCTCTGACACAGCTCTCTGACCCTGTGTATAAATTCCTTCGACCATTCTGCTTGCTACGCTGCACGTAATCCAGATTCTCCAGAGATATATTATATGTCTAGTCATCCGATTTCTTTGCCCCGGCCTTGCGATGATCTGGAACCACGGCGTCTTTAGGCTTAGTCTTGTCAGCCGCTTCACCCAGGAATGTCGGAAACCTAATAGCAATAACAAACGAGAGTTGAGTTGAGTTCCACAGGATACGTTATTGTCAAACAGAAAAAGATTATGGATACCTCGGAACACCGTCTTTCGTGAGCTCTTGAAACCTGTACACGATAATGGACCCGATTTTTGGAGGATTTTTACGCAGTTTATCATTGAGACCACTTCCAACGTCGAAAGTCTGTGCAAAGGCGTGAGTCAATGTCAGGGGTTGGAAGTGTACGAAAATCGTGGCACCTTTCCAGAAGCCATTTTACACTTCAACGCCCCAGTGACACCTTGGTTTCGCCCTTTACCATCTTTGTATCCAGTGACTACGGCTTCAGCGTCGTAGAATGACTATAAATGATAGAGAAGGGGGATAGTTAGATTAAGGGCAATGCCACCAACGCCATCCAGTTGGATTTCCGAGAAGAGAGGAAAAAGCGAGAGCAAAAGGACGTAAAAGATTGAAAACAAAACAGGGATTAAATACAACGGACGTACCTTGAGTTTCAACAAGGTGCTTGACCTTTTACCTTCATACTGCGAGCCGGGTTTGCGTAACATAATTCCTTCTCCCCCAAGAGTTTCGACTTCTTTAAGTTTATCGATGACATGCTGTCGACTCTTGGCTTTCTCGTGTTCAACAAGGACGACTTTGTCTGATGCATGTGATCCACCAGGACCGAAGAGTTTCTTGAGACGGTCCATACGGGATTCAAATGGTTGGGTCCCGATGGAAGGTATGTCGAACACCTGTTAGGTACGCGAGTTAGATGATGCACAACTGAAAAAAAACTCGAACGTACATGAAAAGCAATCCCTTTCCAATGAGGAGAGTTCATAGTTTTCACAATTGATACAGTGTTTTGGAACTCCCCCCGTCCGCCAAACAGTTCGCCATCTAGCGTTACATCTTTTGGGAGTTCTAAACAAGTTCGATTAGCGCGTGAACCGGGTAACGAAATCGTTGGAACTGACTATCCAAGAACCACTGCGGAGGAGTAAATGGGTTTCCGAGACGGCTGTACATGAGCTTTCCGTCATAGTATGTTCTGCATTAATTTTAATCAGTACTAGTGCCCCATTCTACACTTGTGGCAATACTCACCTAACACCGTCCAACTTCTCCGAAATCCACCATCCGGTAGGGTCAGGGCCATTGGCCGAGTCCCAGCTATTAGCTAGAAGGACAGAGACGTTGGCCTTGCCGGTATCATCGTCCTCATCATCATCGCCGCCCTTCTTGGACTTCTTGGACTTCTTGGACCCCTTTTTCTTTGGAGACTGCAGAGGAGCGCCATCTGGATTCTTGAGCTTGATGCGCGCGGCTTCGTATTTCTCACCAAGTAGAGATATAAGGTGTTTACAGCTACGTGCGTTAACGGGAACAGCAGCCTGAAACGGTTGATAGATCAGCAACGAGACGAAATGAGATATGTTGGCAATGACTTGCCTGGTTTCTCCAAGCCTGTGCAGCGCGAGGGATATGAATACGGTTTATATCGTAGATATCAGTTTTTTTAACTCACAGGACAGGTACTGGAAGCGGTGATAAGGCATTGTAATATGACATGTAGAGTAAGACGACGCACCAGTAGTAGTGATCCCAAGTTCGCTTGACTTTATAAGTGGAGGAGCTAGAGGACGGTTCGTTTCAATTATTGAATAGATGCCAAAGATGATGTACACAAACCTCGTTTGAGACTGAACCTCTTTCTCGTCACCGTCCTTCAGATAGACGTTGGGCTTGATTCCTTTTATCGAAGCTAACTCATCCCCGCCGTCGCCGCCTTCGTCGTCGTCTTCATTATCATCATCATTGCTTTCACCTTCTTCGTCGTCCGTTTCCTCCTCGCCCTTTCGACCTTTGACGGCAGACTTAGCCTTCGATGTGGGTTTTCTGGAGCTCGATGGCTTCTTTCGTTCCTCCTCCACATCGGAATGATCTTCAGTATCGGAGACATCCTTCTTGGCGCGCTTGGACGATTGCTGGACAACAGAAATCATCTTTAATGAAAAAAGTATCCAGTACTTGTTTGCACTAACCTTTCCTTTCGACGACGGGGGTTTCCTAGACTTCTTTGGTGGCTCTTCTTCTTCCTCCTCATCGTCATCCTTCTTGGAACGCTTGGCGGATTTCTTTGGTGGAGAGGGGGATAATCAGCTGTAATAGCATCTAGCGGTCGTTTGTACTAACCTTTCCTTTCGACGACGGGGGCTTCTTGGAATTCTTTGGTACTTCTTCCTCCTCGTCTTCCTCCTCAGTCTCAGAGATATCCTTCCTGGCGCGCTTCAAGGACTGCTTTCGACAAAAAATGAGCATTATTGAGGAAGGTTCCACTGGCTGCACAGACCTTTCCCTTGGACGACGGAGGCTTCCTGGACTTCTTTGGCGCCTCTTCCTCGTCCTCATCATCCTCGGCCTCGGAATCACCTTTACTGGGTTTCAAAGGCTTCTTTCTAGATGATTTCCCTTTAGTCGACGAGGGTTTCTTCGTCTTCGTCTCTTCCTCCTCCTCTTCAGTATCGTCCTCCGTTGTCGAATCTTTTCTGCGTTTCACTGGCCGTTTGGCAGGAGCCTTCCCTTCCTGTGTCGCAGACTTCTTCGATGGAACATCCTCTTCGGAACTGTCGTTATCTCTCTTCCGTTTAGCGGGCGTTTTGGTGCTGGAAGCGGGCTTTCTCGACCTTGATGAAGGCTTCTTGACCTCTTCGTCGCTATTCTCATCATCGTCGAACTTCGCAGCCCTTTTCCGCCCCGCGCCAGATTTAGATATTGGTTTTTTGGCCTTGACGGGTTCCGGTTCCTCTTCATCTATATCCATATTATCATCCTCCTTATCATCTACCTGCTTCACGCTGTCATGAGTGTTCCCTTTCGTGGAAGCAGGTTTAGTTGCTTTCCGGGCTTTTCGTACTGGAAAACCTTTGGGTGGGGGACCGCCGGGGTTCTTGGATTCGAGACGAGCCTCCTCGTATTCTTCTCCCAAAAGAGACAAGAGATGCTTGCACGAGCGAGCATTTACTGGGACGCCGGACTGGGACCAAAGTTTAGATGTGTATGCGTGGGCGCAAATAGGGTTTCTGTGCCTACCTGATTTCTCCATGCCTGGAGGTAGAACACACGTTGAGAACACACAAGTACTGGTCAAGTGTAAAACTAAAGACGTACGGGGCAAGTACTACATGAAACGGTTCAATGTATGAGTGAATTACTGATACACATAGCATTTGTTCTGTACATACCAGTAGAAGTGGTCAAAGGTTCGCTTCACTTTATACTTTGCGTTGCTGAAGGTGAAAGGAATGCTGAGAATGTTGACTTGGGCCAGCCGGGACAGGGTCTTACCTGGTCTTGGATTGGACCTCTTTTTCTTCTCCTTCGTTGAGCAAAAATTTCGGCTTTATTCCGTTGAATTCTGCAAGTTCGTCAGCTCGACATGATGGTGGTAGATGGTTAAAAAGATCAGTGTGTCACCGCTGACAGTGAGCGCGCCCCGGCGCCGCGTTTCAACTTTCGTCATAGTGAGTCATGGGCGCTATACATTTAGCGCTCATGTAACTTACTTCCCAAATAGGTAAATTGAAGATTGGCACCCCAACATAAGTATGTGCAGCGTGTAAACATCAGAAATTAGATTGGGTATCTGCATTCATAGAGAAAATATATTATTCCGACTTGAAAAAAAAGTAGATGGTATAGATTCATGCAGAAATACATGCTATGTTCATTTAGCAAGCATCATCTGAAACAGCAGTTAGTATCGAATGATCAAGGAAAACCAAGGTTATTTACCTTGACGAATTCTAGTAAGATGAAGTGAGTAAGTAGCATCTATCACCAGGAAATCGTGCAACGTACCATCATAGTTTATCTGATTGTCTCCATCGAGGTCGGCCTCGCTTATCATCGCTTCGACCTCTTTATCAGTTAATTTCTCTCCTACAGGAGATGAGTCAGAGTTACGAAGAAGAGCAACAGCTTCGACACATACCTAAACTCTCCATGACATGCTTCAACTCCGCCGCACTGATGGAACCATTTCCATCCTTGTCAAACACCTTTATGCAGGGCTTATAAGCTGAAGAACCGTACGGCGGGGAGCGAGTTGAATCACCTGGAATGCTTGCCTGATCTCCTCCTCCGAGTCAGCGGATTGAAATTTCTTGGCCATCATATCCAGAAACTCGTTGAAATCTATGGTACCATTTCCATCTGCAACGAGTTGATGTTTTGATGTTTCAAAAATCATTGAGATGTACGCACCGGCGTCCACTTCATTTATCATGTCATGTAACTCGGCGTCAGTGGGGTTTTGTCCAAGAGATCGCATGACGGTTCCCAGTTCGAGGGTGGTTATCGTACCATCTCCGTCTAAAGTCGATCGATCAGGATGTTTGTTGGGAAGGAATAAATGTGGGGTTTAGCTGCTTGCCTTTGTCGAACAAGGAGAAGGCTTCCTTGAATTCTGTAAACATAAATCGAATCAGCTTCTCGTCGTCCAAGCCATAGATCAACCATACCATTGATTTGCTCTACAAAACGCCAGGGTCAGTCTCGTGCGTCGTATACAACCAAGCTGATAGCCAGATTCAGAGCTTACCTTCAGTCTAGATGGCTGGAATGAGCGTTATCCAACCCCGGAAGCATCTGGAGTACATACCAACTGGTCGGTTGCCATTATTTTACAATACTTTCAAGTTAGGATGCTGGGCGATTTAGATGATCAGTAGAGAACAAATGGTTTCGGAGTAGCCAGCTTACTTGGTCGCTGGTCGCGCGCGTTATGTTAGACTTTGGGTGTGCGAGAAAAGTGCAAGAGCTTTTGCGATGAGTGTTTAAAGCAGAACAGAGTTTGACCGCTGGAACACTGCCAAACGCGTCCAAAACTGATTGCCTACAATGCGGCAAAATTTCTCAATTCTTGAATCAAGCATCTTTGAAGCAATCCAACACCCAAATCGATGGCTGTCGATGGCTGTTCTTAAAAGTTGCGAAATGCTGCGTATAAGAATGGCAAACATGGAGCGGGTACGCTTTAGCACTGGTTAGTGTCAAATAATTCTACTATGTTTTTTGCCCCACTCCCATTGGACCTTGGCAAGTATCACAGCTGGCTCCATCGTTCTATAGTGTGGCCAATCTCTACTCAGGCTTTTCCCGCAGAGCCAAATAATATAAGGAATCTATCGCATTCTCTCGCAAACACCTCTGTTGCTTCTTCGACCGCATCAGGGAACGGCTTAGTCTGCAATCCAGCAACCAGGGCTTTCGCGTAAGGATCCCTAGCCCATGAGTTGATATTGAACTATAGTAGATGCCAGATGGCTATTCAGCACGTCAATCCTCTTGCAAAGACATGCAAGTACCTTGCTTATGCCACTGGCAATGCACTCGCGAAACAACTCGTCTGGAAGTTGGTCGGTTCCATGGAGGCATAGAGGTATTCCTTGACCCTTGAAAGTATTGCGCAGATCCTTGACACTGCTCGGGATGTTAGCCATTTCAGAGCTGCCTGGCCTTGAACGGCGCACTTACATTTCCTGTCTAAAGTTGGGCGGCTTCAGATACGAACCATGGAGATTCCCGATGCTTGGTGCCAAGATGACGGCCCCGGTCCTAAATAGTATAACAAGATCGGTACTTTTGTTGTTGTTTTCGATGCAGAACCAAGCGCTCTATTCACCCTTTCATGAACATATCAGCGTTGGCCGAGTTCGTCAATTTTGCATCGGATATCATTCGCAAGCCTGCTTCGCCTCCTTCTAGTCGACCTAGTTCGACCTCCACCGCAATCCCATACTTGCCTGCACGTTCGACGTAAGGACGAGCAATAGCGATGTTTTCCTCATCAGTCTGAATATAAATGGATTCGTCATTGTCAAGCAGACTCTGAAGAAAAATCCGCTCGCCTCGGCATGGCTAGCATCAACCATAATGCTATCAAAGACAACCCCTTGCTCTGCCAAACCCAGCGCAAGCTCAAGGTGCTCTGGATCAGTTGCATGATCCAAGTGGACTGCGATCGGAACAGATGCTTGGTGTGCTCTAGTTTCCATGTAGGGATTAGTTCACCGGGGCATATCTTCGAAACTTACGCGTTCAGGCAAAACTGAAGGAAAGGTCTTTTGCCATACGCTAGCGTAACGGGGAAAAGCATAATCATCGCTGGACTTGCTTGTCGTTCTGCAGAGCGAACGAGCCCGATAACAGAATGTGCGTCATAACTAGAGTAAGTATGTAGGATCCAGCTCCAGTGCTGCAAAGAGGTCGATACAATGGACTTACCAAACTTGTGCAAGGATTCCATAACCTCCTAGTTCCGCCCGGTAAAGGATATCGAGCGTCCTGTTTCCCTGTAGTCCTTCAAGAGACATGATGAGCTGGTTCACAGGAAACAATAACGTGAGTAAGTAGCGTTGCTCTTCTCAGAACTAGGTCACACTCCGAGAAATCATGGAACAAATTGTTCTAATGATCTCATCGTCCCTAGCGAGTTGAACGGGAGAGCTTGCTTGGAGCTTCGTTGCGAGAGCTGAACGAAGCAGAGTCCTGCCAGTGAGAGGCACTTCCATACTTCAGGTCCGAGACAACGTTTAGAAAGAAATATCACTGAGTTTATCCTTGAAGCCGATAGCTGCGATGTTGACTAGGAAGAAGAATATGGAAGAGCATGCATAATTCCATTGGGTATGATTAGGGATAGATCAAAGTCCCAGCGGAGTGACTTGATCATAAACATGGTTAGTAGCAGGGTGGCTGAATGTAATGATCTGAGAAAGGTGCTGGGGAATTCTTCAGCTGCTATAGAGCTTCCTTGCCAGGCAGAGTCTTGTCAAATGAGAATGAGTTGCAGCTGAAGAAATCGACTTTAGAATGCAGAGGTGTCTTCTTCAGTCACAAATACTGCCTGTTTAGGTTGTTCGACCACCTGCCCGGGCCGCGATGAGCGGCCATATGCATGTCTGATAAGTAAAATCACTACGAGCAATAAATTACCAGGTGGGCACTGGGCTCGGTGGCTGAATAGGACAAGAGGCGAGACTCTTCTCCGATTCTGTAGTATATAAGTATGTAGGAAATATATCTAAAATTAATTGGCTCACGGGTGAGTCTATTGCCCGATTGCGCAACCTGAACGCTAGAGATATTAAACTTTGTTTTATATCAAGAGGGAGGGAGGGTGGGGAAAGAAACGCGCGCGAGTTCAAAGGCTTAATACGGCGTGCCGCGGGCTAAGTGCCTCTCATCGTCTTGCACATTCTCGTTCCTGCCAAGGCATGTACATACTACTAGTACTACATTGGTACTTACTGGTACTAGATATACAGATGATGCCGATTCGAAGAAAGAATGACACAAAAGACGTATGTGTCCTAGGATGAGCAGCCCCCTGTGCGATGCGTTATTGGTGATGATAGCGTAAGTGGGCGATCGCTGATAAGATGTCGGTGAACCCTTATCTTGCACAGTGAGGGTCTGTCTCCCGGATCGACCGCCATAAGCTGAGAAGCTGTATCTGAAAAGCAAGCCAGGAAATGAAGAACCTTGCCGCATGAGAACAGATCTGCTTTGAAAGGTTCAAAGCCTTCTTCTCCATCGCTCTTCTTCACCTCTATAGATATAAAAAATCAGACACTCATTTACGGAGGCATGAACAAGATACTTATGAACTTGGAGCCATCCACCCCGGAGTACCACGTATACCAAATATCCTCTCACCTGGTCTCGCTCTGACTGCAAGATCAAAGTCAATGATCTTGAGTTGATCGTCGTCTGTATAGAGGAGATTCCCGGGATTAAGGTCTAGGTGGGCAATACCGTGGCGGTGCAGGAAGGATAGGCCTTCAAGCAAGCCATTGGCCAAGGGAAGCATGTGGCGAGCAATTTTGTTGGTCAGAGGGGTATGATAAGGAAGCACTACTAGACACCATCCATGATGTTCCAAGAGCTGCTCTGGATGGATGACATTGGGGTGGGGTATTTTTTGGAGAAATTGCAAAATTTGAGTTCGCTTGAGTCGGTGTCAATTTTGGCCATACAAGTTGATGCTGCCTTGCGACAGGTGACAGGTGACTAGATATCGTCCATCATCTTTCCGCAAAAGCTGAAGAAATCGTCTAAGAATATGGTTGTAAAGCTCAGTATGATACGCACCACCGAAAGATCAGTATATCCAACATCATGGAGGGTTGACAACGCCTCACTCTCCACGAGCCCCGCTTTCTTACTGGGACCATCCTCACCCTTGTCCATACGCCGACGCTTAGCACCGTCAGCACCGCCGCCGTTCCCAGCATCATCGTTATGCCCTGCGTCGTCATTGTCCTCATGTGGGCGTTTAGCGGGACCACCACGACCACGCCGACCCCTACTGCTACTGCCACCTTCTCCAGCACCCCTACTACTCTTTCCCCCACTGTCGCCACGCCTCGTCGTGTTGATGGAGGGAAGATTTACAAACTGTAACTGAGCCATGATCCGCTTCGCCGCCTCAAGGAACTCTGCCTCTCTATCTGAAAATTGTAGAGAGTTCGCAAAAAATCCAGTGCCTGGTCTTGCGAAGATAAATTGTATCCCTTGAAAACGAATCGAACCTGGAATGAATTTGAAACTGTCATTATGATTGTTGATAATGAGCTGCAAAAACCCACCTCAGTTCCATCTGCGTAATAATATTGTACTCGAGCATCATAGGAAGCCGCGAAGTAGATGGCAGGCAAGACATAATGTTTGGCATCTGCACTGGCGAAGGCTCGGGCGAACCAATAGCTCACAGCATCCAGCTTTTCTTCGTCCTCGACACTTTTCGAGTCAATTTCACCTAACCACAGCATGTGGTCACCCCTCCAGAAATGGAGGCCAGGGTTAGCACGAAATCCAACATTCCCTTCCCGAGTTGTGATTAGAACCTTCCATGGATCAGGTAAGAACTGCGTTGAAAAGCGCCTACAATAAAGAAAAAATAACAAGTTTAAGAAGCGAAAAATGGAAGAAACGGACGGAACTCACAGATTAGTGCTGGAAGGAATCGCTCTGGCGCGAAAGACTCTTTCAAGTGGGGCAATGTACTGACTACGGATTGCTAATTCTCGATTAGGTGAGCGGCGTGTGAAAAGGTCCCTGCGGTCCACATCGGCGAGTAAATCATGGTAATGTTTCGATTCCAGATCGAATGAGCTTTGGTTTCGACCTAATGCGGGATTGGCGATGCAGACAGCGTAGCCCGAGGAAACATGCAGGCATCGGTCTAGTGCTTTCTGCGAAGGGGGAGATGGCAGCTTCTTGATGGAATTTAGGGTCTGAATTGAGAACAATAAGGCAGCGCGAAAGGATCCGGAAGAGGGCTACATACTGCTGGGCTTACGCCCCTGGAATTCTCCATATTGTCTATGAAGGTTTTGACGAAAGCTGGCGTTTCGTCTTTCGAGATACCTTTAACCAATCTATCAACAGAGGCTCTGTCAAAAGAGCTGGAATTTTTGGCAAAGGGAAGTTCCGCGAATGGGAGATTACACGTCGTCGAAGTGGTCGAAGGCGGAATGATCGCAAAGACCACTGTGCGATCCTTGACAATATCTGTCGCTAGATATTGACTGTTTATGAAATGTGAAAAGTCTTTCTGGGTCGCGTCTTCGGAGACGGCTTCCTCTATAACTCGACGGTCGTCCGTGGTAGGAAGGATTTTTAGATCTGCTTTTAGCCTATCAGGCGAGATATCAACATCGAAGAAGACCCCTTTGTTTCTGGCATGATCAAAAATCTTTTCTCGTAGGGCAAGGTACGTGAGACAGCGGTCGTATTCAAATGAATATGCAGCATTGCAATGAAGCAGCTTGCCATCACGGAGGCACACGTAGTACTCCACCATGAACAAGAAGAGAGTCAAGTCAAGAATAAGAATGAAATACAGTGATGAGTGATGAGTCATGACGCCCCTAAGTGCCAAGGTCATGCTCCTCACAGACGCGCAAGCCGCTCCTTCTATTCTTGTTCTATTCCATCTCCACCGCAATCTCATATTTGCGTGCACGTTTGATGTAAGGACGAGCGATAGCGATTTTTTCCTCATCAGTCTGACTATGAATGGATCCGTTATTGTCAAGACTTTGAAGAAAAATCTGCTCACCTCAGCATGGCTAGTAGCATCAACCACAATGCTATCAAAGACAATCCCTTGCTCTGCCAAACCCAGCGCAAGTGCAAGGCTCTCTCTGGATCAGTTGCATGATCCAAGTGGACTGCGATCGGAACAGATACTTGCGTGTTCAGGCAAAACTGAAAGAAAGGTCCTTTGTCATACGCTAGTGTAACGGGGAAAAGCATAATCATCGCTGGACTTGCTTATCGTTCTCCAGAACGAACGAGCCCGATAAGACAGAATGTGCGTCATAACTAGAGTAGTATATAGGATGCCAGCTCCAGTGCCGCGAAAGAGGTTGATACAATGGACTTACCCAAATTATGCAAGGATTCCTATAGTAACCTCCTTGTTCCGCTCAGGTGAAGGATATCGGGTGTCCTGTTTCCCTGTAGTCCTTCAAGAGACATGATGAGCTGGTTCACAGGAAACAGTAACGTGAGTAAGTTGAGCGTTGCTGCTCATAGGTCACACTCCGAGAAATCATACACAAATTGTTCTAATGATCTCATCGTTCCTAGCAAGGTAAACGGGAGAGTCTGCTTGGAGCTTCGTTGCGAAGAGCTGAACGAAGCAGAGTCCTGAGAGGCACTTCCATACTTTAGGGTCAATAAGATATCACCGAGTCTATCCTTGAAGCCGATAGTTGCGATGTTGACTAGGAAAGAGCATCTGGAAGAGCATGCATAATTATATGTTACCTACATAGTACACTACAGGACAACTGTTCGGATTTTCCTATCTTTGATTTGCGTATATCCTATTCCAGCTTCTTCATCTGAAACGAGCAGTAAGCATCGAATGAGCAAGATGAGAAAGAATATTTACCTTTACGAATTCTGGTACGAAGGAAGTGAAAGGATTTAGCGATTTACTATAGCCAACGTGATTTGTATCGTACCATCGTAGTTATCTGGGATCACTTTGCGAGCATCATTTTCACGAACTCGTCATAGTTTATCTGGCCGTCACCATCCACCTATCAATGGGGTCAGAATTAGCCAGGTTATTAAGATATAAATAACCCACGTCCGCTTCTTTTGAATTCAACATGCGACGAAGGAAAGAGGGAAGGAAGCAAAAGATGATGTCAATGGCAGGATCTGAGAGTAGAGACAATGCGTACCTCGAATCATTTCGTCAACTTCGCTGTCAGATAGCTTTTCGCCTGTGGAGAAAGGATGTTAAGATATACGGATTTCGCCCGCAAAGCATAACGCACCGAGATTCGTCATGACTGGGAGTGTTTACATTAGCCTAGGCGAAATGGTAAGGAGGACGGTGCTCACCGTGTCGCAGTTCAGCAGCACTGATATAACCATTTCCATCCTTATCAAAAACTTTGAACGCCTCCTTAATTTCTTCTTCGCTATCAGTGTCCCGCATCTTCCGCGCCATCATAGTGAGGAACTCGGGGAAATCAATGGAATTATTTCCATCTGCGTCGACCTCGTTGATCATGTCCTGGAGTTCTGCTTCAGTAGGATTTTGGCCCAATGATCTCATAACAGTTCCGAGTTCTTTCGTGGTTATCGTGCCATCGCCGTCTATAAATAAGAGTGAGCCCATATTTCGATAATAAAAGCAAGAAAACATGCAAACCTTTGTCGAACAAGGAGAAGGCTTCCTTAAACTCTATAAATTTGGTCGGTAAGCGACTTTGAGACTAGGATGGACTACACTGCGCACCAGATATTTGCTCTGCCGAGTTACAAGATAAGAATTAAATCTCTTCTTTCTGAGGATCGGGATTAATTACCTTCAGACTGAGAGATCGGTCAGAAAGTATTCAATTTATAACGAACGAAAGACTCACCAGTTGGTCGGCCATGATTGGAGAAGAGAGGAGAAGATAGTGATAAGCGCCAATGGTCTCGAAGGGAACGAACCGGCAGTAGCCGGCAATTGCTTGCTCTGCGCCCACCAAGCAACGCTTCACGGTATACAATACATATACATATCGCAGTGCTGCCGCAATGCAACCACTATGTATTGCTACTTGCTACTGTCACTCGTCGATCGCCTCTTTTCTGAGGACTGAAAAACTGTGACGGCGATCACGAATGCTGTCCAATAATACTTAAAACTCAGCAGTCGAACAGCATATCTTCGGGATCGACTCTCCTCCAGATTGCTAGAATGTCACCTGCAGGCTCTAAGGATGGTTTGCCTGTAGATGCTAAGGTGGGTAACTCGATTTGTTTTACACTCCATCTTCTAATCATTATGTGGCGCGCAGGCTTTTCTTGTTTCGCTCTGGGTGAGCAGCATAAATTCTTGCCAGCAGCTTGGCAACTGACGTGGATCTGAGAAGGTCGAAACGTTTTTCTTTGGTGCGTCGGGGTGTCTCAAGTCTGTGCTGGTGCTAATATCGCTTCAACACAGGTCTTCATTTCATACTCTTTGGTTTCTGTGCTCTGGTCCTCTTGCGGCACAAGAGGCAAGGATATGCTGTACTTTTGACAACTGCAGTCTGCATAATTATCTTTTCCGCAACACATTGTTCCCTGGCTTTCCGAGATAGTTTAATCCGTTTGAAACTGGTAGCTGTTGACGAGCCTGGTTGTCCTGCTGGATCATCAGGAAGTAGCATTGAAAACCCCAACCAGTTCTTCGGCTTAAATGCAAGATCATTTGCCTATCTCATGAACAAGTGAGTCCAGTTCAAGTTTGTTATGCGTTGACTGATTAATTCGTTTAGTTTCTTTGCAGATGCTCTAGTGGTTCGCAATTCCATTCCCTCTCATAGCTATTCCACCGGCATTGAAACTTTATTAGGTTTATCGCTGCTACTCGCTTTGGAGCCCCAGCGCATATTATCCAGCTTTGCCAGCTTTATTGGTCCTAATTACTACTAGTGAGTGTTGTCGTAGTTACCGAAGCACCGTCTGAATTTATTCATCCACAGTGGTGGGAGTAGACGGATTTCCATGCAAAGAGGCCATGCAACTTCGGCCGGCCTTCTTCGTGATGTCACTAGTCACCAATTTGACCGTGGCCGTGTTGACTGGTGAGCATAACCTCCAAGAATTAAATCAGTGCTTAACAAACACCTACACAGCTGGACGTTTGTACTGGCTCAGTCGAAAACAAGAGTGGCATTTAATGTACAAAGACGAGCCGGCATTAGTTCGTCGATATAGTAAAGCCTTTGCAATACTGTACGCATTGCACAGTAACTCTACTATTCGGCCACTAACACAAACTTATTCGTAGTATTGAATCCGGTGGCTTATACTCTTTAGGACTTATTATCTTCCTGGCTTTCTGCGCTAACGACGAGTATGAAGGAGCTGCGGTAATGCTTCCCCTCGTGTGTTTTTACCTGAAACTAAAGGCTCCCTTCCTTGACTTTAGATGATTGTACAGAGTGCTCTCACTCAGATTATGGTGAGTCGTCGCGCTTGATTATGGACTGTGCTCGAGTCTGATACCTTCCTAGGGGATCGTACCTACCTCTATCATAGTAATCGTCGGTCTCGGGCTACAGTTTGAGCACCAACCGCCTCCAGAAGCTGAACCTCTTCGTCCCAGGCCATCGAATCATTCCCGTACTTTCAGTCGTCGTAGTCGTCGTAGTCGTCATAAACGAGAGTGGAATTATGGCGAAGTGATGAATATCGCGTAGGGCTACTAGACTGTACCACTCTTTTGCATGGACCTCTCGGACTTTACACTAAACGCTACTAGATACTGATCAGCACAAAGGACTTTAGATGTTGTATTATTACCCACAAACCCGTACGGACATATTCTACAATTGCCTATACATTACCGTGAAATTAACAAAGTTCCAAATCTTTCGACATGCATTCAACCGAAGGTACTTGAGCATGTCAAACGGATACTTGGATAAACACCTTTCAAATTCGGTGCTACTAAACATTGATTAAGGAATTTAATGTAAACGAAGACAGCTACGATTAAATATTGTCCATTTTCACATCTCGCACCTCCTAGTTAGAGGCCTGGAGGACGGTGACGGGGTATTCCACCGACCCTTGAACCAAAGTCTGACCATTGCTGTCCGACGTGGCAACGTGCGTGGTGGTGAGGAGGATCTCGTATTGGGCGTCAGGGTAAGTCGTGAATTGGGAGTAGTTCGGGTCAAACTGCAACGAGTGAGCTTTGGTTTTGAAAACCAGAAATCGAAAATGCTTACAGTAACGGTAAACACGTCAATTCCACTAGCAGGGGCGTCGCGACGGGCAAAGTAGACGGGGGGTTGGAAGCTACGTTCTTGTCAGCCAACTTTGCTATTAGGATCAAAATAGCAGCGTATATTTACCCAGAGTTGTTGGCGGCTGGAACAACCAAGGTATAATCGGTATACACCGGCGTGTAACCGAGGTCAGTCGCACAAATGAAGCTGGCGTTGAAAGTGATTTCCTAATAGACGCAAAGTGTGTTGTTAGGAACTGATAATTCTATAGCAGTCGATACTCACCTCTCCAAGAACAATAGGATTAGGTGAGAAGGTGAGAGTACCAAAGCGAGCAGCCTCAGCACAGAACTGAGCGAAAGCGGGAGCAGCGAGAGCAGAGACAGCGAGGAGAGATTTGAACATCATTGTCAAGGAAGGCAAGAGTGAAAAATTAGTCGAAGATGTGAACGTGAGTGAAGAAGAATGAAGTAAAGAATCAGTGGTTTATCCTTCGCCTTTTATACGTGCTGGAATGTAGTACGGCCAAAACTGACCGTTTCAATTTGATTATGAGTAGGCAATCATTCACAAGACGATCGACGGTGGTTGTACGCCGTGACAGTATATTAAGTGTCTGTAAGATCCTGCGCCTTCAAGTTCCGGATTCACTAATAACAGAGTAAAGGCTTCGAGTAAAAGCTTCATAGTAGCTTTTAGCTTTTTCGGGTCCCTTCACTGGAAGAACTCTCCAGTCCTAAAGACCCTTTTCCATTCCTTACATTGTAGAATTCGAAGACTCTGGGCGCAATGTTAACTGGGGTGCAATGCACATCGCATCGCACAGAGATACCTCCGATGTTTCGAGTCCCCACCGGCTGTGAGACCGTGCTGTACAAATGTCCAAAGAAGGGAACATAAATTTGCATTTCGGTGTCGGACAGAGAGATACTTACAAACCAGCAAAATGCATTTCGCAACAGTTCATTCATTCAGCCGGTACCGGGGCTTCAATGCAAGTCCACAATGTCACGCGGATACTTGCAGATGAACACCTTTCAAATTTGGTGTTACTGAGCACCGACTGAGGAAGGGAATTTAAATGACCTGGAAGACAGCCGCGATAACATTCTTCTTACATCTCCCAGTCTCTACTAGAGGCCCGGCGGGTGAGAGTAACCAGGTATTCCACTGTAGAATAGAAACCGACCCTTTTGAAGCCGAAGTTCATGAAGACAGGGTGCGTAGATTCGCAGATGGCGCGTAGAAACACCTCCAATGTGAATAAGATTTAAAAATCATGTAAGCAACCTGAAGCAAGTTTCTCTGTTATGGGTTCATATTGAATAGAGCAATGTTGACAATGAACGTTTGAGAACAGGTTTCAACACCTGGACACTTACTCGAACTCAACAGTAAAATGTATGTTGTCAGCTCCGAGCTTGTAAAGATGATGGGTGCTTGCCGAATTCGAAACCTGCAACCGGCGGTTTTCTCTTCTCTTCATGAATGCTACTAACTGCAGAAGTTTGGTAAAGTGCTGGACGGTCGCGCCCGAAAGGATAGACGCGAGTCTGTCAACCGTCACGCACGTACCGCAATCCACCACCGCCAGCACCAGAACCGAGTCCCGATACACTCGTCTACGCCATACACACGTACCTCCTCTGATTGCGGTTGTGGTTGTTCACCTCTGGCATCCGATTCCCAATTGCAATCGACCGGTGAATATCACAGTTTCGGTGGAATCATAGCATGTGAGTCTGCTGGCGTTGCAAGATCACATTCCGAACCCGATTCGGAGCCAGAGCTGGAGGAATGGGTGGAAAAGTAATTTGAATTATTTCCGACTCGAAATTGCATAGGGTTCGGGATGGTAGTCTGTGTCTGTGTACGGGAGCATACTCATGGCGTACATGTATACCAGGACGTGGAGGGAAACGCGAATGGGGAGGAGAAGATGATGATGACAAGAGCTGCGCTGGTGATGAATGCACTGGATAAAAGGATTGAGCGGGACTTTTTTCAGCTTCCGAATATTATCATGATTTGCTGCCTTTTCACTAGTACAGGGATTCAGATGACTACGAGTCGTCGTCGTTGGGGACACCAGGAAAAGTTAGAGGAAGGGATCTTGCAGTTTGTGTATCCTCTTAGAAGGTTTCGCTTTTGAAAGGCAGTGTGGTCCGGGAGTTGAAGGGTATGAACCGTCGGAAGGGAGGCCAAGGTGTAGCGCAGGACCGAGAGGCGATTAATGTCCAATTACTGAAAAGAGAAAAAAAGATGAGTAAATTTTTTGCCGACAGATTGTATGAAAAATAACCCAACTTACATTCCAGCAAAGAAAGGATGATATACAATATTTCTGGATGGATCTGTTGAAGATAGATCAGTCGGTCAAAGCGTAAGTTACCGATCTCAGTCTCTGATTTTGATATACCAGGTTCAGTTTTCCCCGCGATGCTGATCCGGAGACATGAAAACTGGCGGACTCGGACTTTACTACACTACACACCACTAGACATAGGCACAAGGACTCACAAGGACTTTAGATGTTGTTTTATTTCCCCACACGCACAAACACATTCTACAATTTCTTATGCATTACATAACGTGGAATCAACCAAGTTCCAAATCTTTCGACGCGTTCCACAGTTCATGTATCCAACTGGTAACTGAGCTTGCAAGTCTCTTATGCCACACGAATACTTGGAGATAACTACCTTTCAAACTCGGTGCTATTAAACATTAATTAAGGAATAGAATGTAAACGAAGACAGCCACGATTAAGCATTGTCCATTTTCACCTCTTACACCTCCTAGTTAGAGGCCTGGATGAGAGTGACTGGGAGTTCCACCGATCCTTGAACCAAAGTCTCTCCAAAGCTGTCGGACTGAGCAACGTATGTGGTGGTGAGGAAGATGTCGTATTGGGCGTTAGGATTAGCCACGAATTGGGAATAGGTCCGGTCAAACTGCTTAGAATGAGCTTGGTTTTTGAAACTCAGAAATCGAAATGCTTACGGTAACGGTAAACACGTCGGTTCCACTAGTGGGGGCATCACGACGGGCAAAGTAGACGGGGGGTTGGAAGCTACGTTCTTATCAGCCAACTTTGCTATCAGAATCAAATAGCAGCGTATAGTTACCCAGTGTTATTGGCGGCTGGAACAACCAAGGTATAATCGGTATACACCGGCGCGAAACCGAGCTCGATCGCACAAGTAAAGCTGGCGTTGAAAGTTACTGGCTAATAGACGCAAAGTTGTGTTATTAGGAACGGATAATTCAGTTGCAATATAACGGTCGATAATTACCTCTCCAAGAACAATAGGATTAGGTGAGAAGGTGAGCTCACCAAAGCGAGCAGCCTCAGGGCAGGACTGAGCGAATGCAGGAGCAGCGAGAGCAGAGACGGCGAGGAGAGATTTGAAAAGCATTTCAAGGAGGGAAAAAGTGAAGAATTAGTTGAAGATGTGAACGTGAATGAAGAAGACTGAAGTGAAGAATCAGCGGTTTATCCATCACCTTTTATACATACTGGAATGCAGTACGGCCATTTCAATTTGATTATGATCTCATGGAAGGCTTACATTGTAGAAGCTTTGGACGCAACTGTATTGCGCTGTGCACATCGCGTCGCACAGCGATGCCTCCGACCATGCTCCATTGGGTGTGGGCTTTGCTGTACAAATTTCCACAGAAGGGAACATAAATCCGCACTTGTGTTTCCGATGTCGGGCAGAGAGATAGTATTAAAAACCAGCAAAATGCTGTTCGCAACAGTTCATGTATTCAATCGCGGTACCGGAGCTTGCAAGTCCACCATGTCATACGAATACTTGTGGATGAATACCTTTCAGATTCGGTGCTAGTAAGCATCGAGGAATGTAAGTAAAGACAGCCGCGAATTCTGCTGGCTGCAGTGGAGTAGAAACCCCAAAAGGCGTCAGATCCCACCGATCTCGGGCCTAGCCGACTGGAGATCGGTGGGATCTGACGCCTCTTGAGAGACCGACCTTTAAACCAGAAGTCCCTCATGAAGAAAGAATATGTCGATTCGCAATCGATTGCACAGATGGCGCGTAGAAACATCTCTCTCTTGCAATGTGAATTAAAATGTAATGCTAATATATTAAATATAAGCAAATTAAGAATCATAGAAGTGTACTACGATGGCCAGACGATGGCATACCTTGACACATTATTGGACCGGGTTCATATCGTTTATGGGTGCTCGACGCGACTTGTCGGCTTACATGGTTTGAGAATAGTAGGTTTCAACGCCTGGATACTCGAATTCAGTAGAGCGGCACTGATAAGTATGTTAGTTCCAAGCTTGCCGAATTCGAAACCCCGGACCCTCTTCGTGAAACGGTACTAACCGCAAAAGTTTTGGTAAAGCGGGCTGAACGGTCGCGCTGGAAAGTTTCCGCATCTCAGGTCATGCATCCAACCGGTAGTTGGGCTTGCAAGTCTCTCATGCCACAAGGATACTTGGGATAAACACCTTTCAAATTAGGTGCTACTAAACATTAATTAAGGAATGGAAAGGAATGTAAACGAAGACAGCCACGATTAAGTATTGTCCATTTTCACTTCTTACACCTCCTAGTTAGAGGCCAGGATGAGAGTGACCGGGGTTATCGTCCCTCCTTGAACCAAAGTCTCTCCAAAGCTGTCTGTCGTAGCAGCATGTGTGGTGGTGAGGATGATCTCGTATTGGGCGTTGGGATAAGTCGTGAATTGGGAATAGTTCGGGTCAAACTGCCAATTGAATGAGCTAGGTTTTTGGAAAATCAGAAATCGAAAATGCTTACAGTAACGGTAAACACGTCGGTTCCACTAGCTGGGGCATCGCGACGGGCAAAGTAGATGTCGGGTTGGAAGCTACATCCTTGTCAGCAACTCCGAATATTAGAAACAAAAATAGCAGCGTATGGTTACCCAGTGTTGTTGGCGGCTGGAACAACCAAGGTATAATCAGTATACACCGGCGTGTAACCGAGCTCAATCGCACAAGCAAAGCTGGCGTTGAAAGTGACTGGCTAATAGACGCAAAGTTGTGTTAGGAACCGATAATTCAGCCATATTATAGCACGATACCTACTTCTCCAAGAACAATAGGATTAGGTGAAAAGGTGAGATCACCAAAGCGAGCAGCCTCAGCACAGAAGTCTAACTGAGCGAAAGCGGGGGCAGCGAGAGCAGAGACAGCGAGGAGAGATTTGAACAACATTTTCAAAGAGGGCAAAAGTGAAGAATTAGTCGAGGATGTGAACGTGAGTGAAGAAGACTGAAGTGAATAATCAGTGGTTTATGCTTCGCCTTTTATACGTGCTGGAATGTAGTACGGCCAAAACTGACCGTTTCAATTTGATTATGGATAGTATCCTTCACAAGGATCGACAAGGATCGACGGTGGTTGTACGCCGTGACAGTGTCTGTAAGATTCTGTATCTTCAAGGTCCAGATTCACTAATAGTAGGAGAGTACTAAACGCCTCGTCAAGCTAGCCTTTTCGGATCCACTCACTGGAAGGATCCTCCAGTACTCACAGTGACTTTTTTCAATCCCTTACGTTGTAAAATTCGAAGACTCCAGTGGGTGCAACGTTAACTGGAGCGCAATGTACATCGCATCGCACTGCAATACCTACCGGATGCTACGAGTCTGATTCGATGCTTCATCGGCTATGAGACCGTGCTGTACAAACGTAAATTCGCACTTGTAAGTATTTCCATTCCCAACAATTCATGCATTCAACGGGGTACTTGCTTGGGGATGAACACCTTTCAGCATCAATTAAGCAACAACTTCGGAAGACAGCCGCGATTTGAACATTCTTCTTACTATCTCCTAGTCAGAGGCCCGGGTGAGAGTGACCGAGTATTCCACTGTGGAACTAGAAACCGACATCCTTGGGCCAAAGTGCATGAAGACAGGGTGCGTCGATTCGCAGATGGCGCGTAGACACATCTCCCGCAGCAACTTGAAGCACTCTGTTATGTATATATAGTAAAACTTTTCTCTCCTTCTCTTCGTGAAAGTTACCAAGTTTGGTAAAGTGCTGGACGGTCGCGCTCGAAAGTTTTCGTACATAGTAGAGTAAACGCGACGAAATAACTATACAATTTATTAATCAACCTTGTATTTATCAGATTCTTCAAAATGACTTGGATACATACTGTATATGATAATAATGCCCAAAATACTGAATAGAAAAAAGATATCAAGAGAGGAGAGAGAAAGAGAGAGAGAGAGAGAGAGATGTTGTATGTACAATACATATGCAGAAATTTTAGTATAAATCGTAATAATCATAAAAAAATGCGCGGTGGAAAGGAGAGACTGTAGTAAAATTAGAAATTAGTGTAAGACGATTTCACGATCGTGAGATGATGAACGATGTATCCAAGCTTTGATTTTCCGTAAAACCCCCACACCCTGGGTCTTTGGACGCAAGTCTGTCAGCGCATCAACGTACCGCAATCCGCCACCACCACCAGGACCACTACACTCGTCTACGCCATACACAAATACCTCTGGTTGCGGTTTTAGTTGTTCACCAGCATCCGACTCCCAATTACAATCGACCGGTGAATAGCACAGTTTCAGTGGAATCATAGCATACGAGTCTCTTGGCGTTGCAAGCTCACTTTCCGAACCCGATCCGGAGCCAGAGCTGGAGGAGTGGGTGGAGAAGGAATTCGAGCCATTTCCGACTCGGCATTGCATAGGGAGCGGGATGATAGTCTGCGTGCGGGTGCGGGAGTCCGAATCCGACGACCCGTGGTGTACATGTATACAAGGACGTGGAGGAAGAGGCGGGAAACGCGTATGTGCAGGGGAAGAAGACGACGACGACGAAGACTGCGCAGGTGATAATGCGTTGATGAGCCGTAAAGGCAACGAGCGGGACTTTTTCAGCGTTCGAAGATTCGCTGCATCTTTACTAAAAGGATCCGGATGACTATGAGTCGCCGCCGTCGTCGGAGGGGGACACCAGGCAAAGTTGGGGAAAGGATCTTCAGTTTGTGTATCCTCGTAGGAGGTTCCGCTTTCGATAGGTAGTGTGGTACGGGAGTTGAAGGGTATGAACCGCTGGAAAGGAGGCCAAGGTGTAGCGCAGGACCGAGAGGCGATTGATGACCAATTACTAAAAGAGAAAAAGAGATGAGTACATTTTTCGAAGAACTAGCAATCCGGCTTACATTCCAGCAAAGAAAGGATGATCCATAATTTTTTCTGGATGAATCCTCTCATTGGGATCCTTGGCCAGCATGCGCACGAGGAGATCGTGAGCATCGGCGGATGGAATAGACTCGACAGGAATGCCCTCAAACGAAAGAGTGTCGTGGAGTACGCTCCGCCGAATCTCATGCTTGTCGATTGTGTCCCTTCCGAAAGGCATCTACAAAATAAGGATGAGATTGCTTGTATCTGAAGCAGAAGAAACACATACCTTCCCAGTCAACATACGAAATAAAACAACACCTATCGCCCAATAGTCCACTTCAAACGAACAACTCTCGCCGCGATGCTGCTCCGGCGACATGAATAGCGGAGTGCCTGGATGCACTACAGTGGGTGGCGGGGATATGGCATCCTCAAGAAGAGAATCCTGCGAATACATACTCGGGCTCAGAGGCGAACTCGACCTAGCACTCGCTTGCTGCGCGTCACCAAAATCACCCAAGACTAGATGACCATCGGGACAGAACAGGATATTGGCGGGTTTGATGTCGCGGTGGATGATCTTTAATGAATGAAGGTACCGGATAGCGATGATCTGTAGAAGGAAGGAATACTTGTTAGAATGGGACCAACGTTAGATTGGAGAACAACTTGCCAGTTCAGCAGCATAAAACCGCGCTCGCTCTTCCTCAAACGTACGACAGCGCATGAGCTCGACTGACATATCGCCTCCACGTAGGTGTTCCTTCATAAACGAGCAAAACGAATGAGCTCGTGACAAAACGACATAAACCACGATATTATACTAACAGTAGCCAAATAAAAATTCTCCGAATCATGCCAACTAGCGACGAGGGGAAGAAAGTAGCCTTGAGCTTGTCTATTATTCGAGTTTTCAGTCAACTGTCGATGTATCGCCTGCTCCGCAAGGACATTGCTACAATGATTAAGAAGCACCGCGGGATCTCGCTTGGATATGACTTTAAGCGCAAGATGTCTTCTTTGAGAGTGAGCCTGAGTCTGGGACTCGGAGCGAGTTTGGGTTTTATTACTATCCAAGGCGAGATAGACTTTGGAGCTTCGGCCGGTGCTGAGGAGTTTGAGAAGGGTGAAATCGGCCAAGGTGATTCGGTGAGAGTGAGAGTCGGCCTGAGGGTGAGGGTTGGGAGATTGAGATTGAGAATCGTTGGAAGGAGCGAGCTGGGAAGGAAGAAGAACTTGAGTTTCGACTCGCCAAGAACTCGGATTAGCAGTAAACATATACGCACCGAATTCGTATCAAAATCAAAAGTCGTCATTGTTGCTGAGAGAGTGTGTGTGTGTTCGTAGTTTTAGGATGTAGATTAGGCAGTTGAGTTGAGGGCTAGTAGAGAGTCACAAAACGAGAGAGAAAGAGTAGTAGTAATAGTAGTTCATGAAGGGAAGAAGAAAGCTCGCGTGAGCCACATAAAAACAAGTCAAAGCTTAGTTCGTCACCGTGCCCCGCGGAAAATAAACGAAAAAGGTGGATCCGTTTCCGAGCGCGTGGAAATACAGTCTGAAATTGGAAGATCAGTTTCCATGTTTGGATACTTGCTTGGCGTTGTCGCGTAGGCTCACCTCAAGGCCTCAAGTCCAGTATTTAGAACTTGGTCTGCAGTTCTGACTCCAATAGCGATATTTTCTGAATCCAAAGCGAATTTAGGGAAGCCTCTCGCTCCGAGTCCGAGTCGGTCTTTCACGGCGATTCGACCCTACTTCGAAACGTCATATCAAATAATAACGCGTCCAAGCTGCCTCTCATTAGCTTGGTAACCAACCCCTATGAAGGTTGTTGATGAATATAAAGGCCTCTCGTCGACGTAATTCTGGCCCCCTGAAATACCCAATAAATTCTGTAGTACAGTACTGACAATGACAGAAGGAATGAACGACTGTAATCTCTCATTATCCAGAATCAAGTCATCGAGAGCCAAGTCATTCCAAACGGTTCAAGTAATTTCCTTTGGAGAACGAAGTAGATACACATACTTGGGCGTAAAACAAACACAGACAAAGTCATGAAGATGGAGGACGCCTCGAGACGTGAAGAAGGAGCTCGAGAGAAAGAAAAAAACGACGCCCTACCAGCCTACAATTACTGATGAGAACTCAGTTGAGGACGTGTACGAGTTTAGCGCCCAGTCCATATTTAGTGCTTGTGGGCGCTTACTTCCTTCTTACAACGACGACACATATGCTAATACACTGCAAGGCAAGAGGTCAACGAGAGATCTATCAATGCGCTTGCAAACGCACTCTCTCAGAAAACCACCTCGCTATTCGAATAAAACGGAATATACTTTACTCAATACAAACTCAATGTGACATGCTTCTCCAATTACGCCGCCTGTTCTTCCTAAAGAAATCGGTATTGACAGCGAGCATGCTGTCTTTTTTCCCACTTGCTCTCGAACCACCACCATGTCTTCAGACAGCCCCTCTTCTCAAGAACAAAAGTTCTCGAACGAGAATGTTTATGATCAAGTTGAAGACATCAATGCCTCAAAATACGACGATATGGACCAAGTCGAACTGAGGAGATTGGAGAGGCTGGCCGTCAGGAGACTGGATTTCACCATTCTGCCCATGATGACAATGTTCTATCTTCTTTCATTTCTGGTCAAGCCTACCTTTTTTAATGCTCTTCCCAATGCACTCAAGCGCGTCTATAGGACCGTTCAAATATCGGTACGAAGCTGGTGCTGCATAAGAGAACGGTTCACTCATATCTATCTACATAGGCAACGCAAGGATCGCAGGCCTGCAAAAAGACCTCGGGATGACTGACAAACAGTATCAAATATGTGTAACGATTTTATATGTGTGAGTTTCCCAGCCCAACCTACTAATCCACGTTTAGTATTAATCAACTGTCTATCACCGTACTCAGGCCTTATATCTGCGCCGAAATACCTGCGAATCTCCTCTTACGGAAAATCGGTCCTCGATTGCTGATGCCTTCCCTGCTGACCCTCTGGGGATTCATGGTCGTACTGCAAGGTAAATCTCCATCTTTGAATGTAGCACTAGTTTAATTCCTTCCCTCTTGTAGGTCTCGTAAAATCCTACCCTGGTCTGGCTACTGTTCGCGCATTCCTCGGCCTTGTCGAAGGTCCGATCCTCCCTGGAATCGTACTCTATCTCTCTTCATTCTATAGAAAATCTGAGTTAGCGTTTCGGTAAGCTATGGAATGAAAGAAGTGTATAAGCCGAGATGCCAACAACTTTCTTGCTTTGATGCAGAGTGGCTGTCTTCATTTCAGCGAGCTCCGTCCGTCCATCTTGTAGTTTTTGTTTTCTTCAAGATCTAATCACAGCCTCTTGGACATCTACAGCTGTCTAGCGCCTTTTCCGGTACGCTGAACAAATCTATTTAGACTAGAATACAAACTGACGAAGATACGATGTGTATGTAGGTTTGCTCGCTGCAGCGATTGTCAACATGGACGGAATTGGTGGGCGACCAGGATGGGCTTGGATATTCATCTTGGAGAGTATGGTGTGTGTGAGTTGAAACTCGTTCATTAACTCGTTGTATAGGAAGGAATCTTCAGCTGTTTGATGGGAATCTTGGGATTTTTCCTCGTTCCGTCGACGCCACAGGAGCTCAGATTCTTGACTTCAGACCAAAGAGAGTATGTACAAGCTCTTTCATTAGGACCCAACTCGGTGTGCTCACGATCTCCCTACTATAGACTCCTTATTCGACGATTGGCGAGAGATAAGCCCTCGTCTAACACTACTCTCGACCATTTCTCCTTCAAGGAAGTTCTCCGTTCGGTTAAATCCCCGCATGTGTGTCTCGCGTTCGTCATATTCTATATGACAGGAACGCTATTGTACGGCCAGGCCTTATTTCTGCCCTCTATCGTGAATGGGCTCGGGTTCAGTTCAAACAAGACACAATTACTGAGCGTCGGGCCTTACGCCGCGGGCTTTGTCGGTATGCGTTCATTCTACTAGATACCGGTATGTTATTTAGTGATCTTCCTCACCAGTAACACTAGCTGGGGCGTTTTTTTCCGATCGCATGCAATCTCGCGCGATCCCCACTGCGGCGATATTGTGTCTAGCTGTGGCAGGATTGGCTATCTATCTTAGTATGTTCTGTTTTTAGTACTTGCAATGTTTTCTGAATGGATATTCCTTCGTCCCTCTTTAAAGGCACAGAGGGCAAATTTACTCGTTATGGCTCACTGTTCTTAACTGTTCCCGGTGTATATGCCTCTATACCATGTATCAGGTGGGATGAACTTCGTCTCTTTGGTCTACGGTGCTAACGACTCTTCTTCTTTCCTCCCTCCATAACTTCTTTCACCTTTCTCGCATGCCCGAACCTAGTGCCTGGATGTCAAACAACTCTGAGCCCCATTATCGACGAGCAACAAGTATTGCACTTGGATTCGTCGCAACAAATGCCGTAAGCTCACAAACGATTTTGAATTTTTCTTTTTTTTCGAATTAATTATATTCGAGTCGTGCTTGTTAGGGAGGTATTACGAGTACATGGCTATTCCCTACGAACGAAGCACCAAACTACACAAAAACGACCATTCTAAATTTGACTTTGTGAGTTTCCTGTGTTTCCTTTTTTTTACACTGGACTGTCTTGAGGACTAAGCTCTATCCACCCAGCGCTGTACTAATAATCATAGGAGCCGGTATCAACGCACTGCTCCTTAGTCATATGAACAAACAAAAAATCCAGAGGAGAGACGAGATTCTAGCACCTTACAACATTGATTCTGACGATTCGAAGGGGAGTGAAGCGGTCAGAGCGTGGATGGAACTAGGGGATCGTCATCCTGATTTCAAGTACACGCTTTAAAGAGCTGCTTGGACGAAGTTTATTACTTCATACTTATATGATGGCAGTATATGGAATTATTGCACTATTGCACTGCCCTCCATTGCAATCGATGCATTTTTATGGAGGCGTGAAGGTTGCTGCACCAGTGTAATATGCAAACCCCTCAATCGATTGAAGGGTTTGGACATCTCTACTATATATCGTACGTTCAACTGCACGTCCACGAAACGCGTTTCCAGGTAACGCGTCCAAGCTGCCTCTCATTAGCCGTACCGACCCTATGAGGTTATCGATGAATACATATAAAGGCCTCTCGTGGCCCCCTGAGATACCCAGTAACTTCTGTTGTAGTACAGTGTGATACAGTATCTGCAATGACAGAAGGAATGAACGGACCTGTAAATCTCCTCATCAAGTCATCGAGAGCAAGCCATTCAACGGTTCAAGTAATTTCCTTTGGAAAACGAAAAAAGTAGATACACATACTTGGGCGTAAAACAAACACAGCAAAGTCAGAACAATCATGAACATCAGAAAAATTTGAATAAACGTAGACGTGAAGAAGAGCCTCGCGCCTCCAGGGGAAGGAAGAAAAAACGACGCCCTAGCAGCGTCCAATTACTATCTAAAACCTAGACCGAGAACTCAAACCAAAATCAAAATCAAAAGAGTGAAAAGAAAAAACGTCTGCGGCTGCGGCGAAGAAAAGTGTAAGCTTATAAAAATACCATGCTCAAAATATTTACCAAAGAAATACAATGACAGATGAAAGAATAAGGAATAAGGAATAAAAGGAGCGTGAAGTAGGCAAGTAAGTTAGGGTCGAGTTGAGAATATGGGTATCCAGTTATGATGTATGAATTGTAAATAAGGAAAATGCCAGCGAACGATAGCAGCGAGAAGAACATAAAATCGTCATAGTGTCGTTAAAGAGGATAAGTAAATAAGATAACACTTCTATAGTCGATGTCCTGGAACAGCCCAGAATATCAGAGTGAGCGCCGTCACGAAAACGGCGACCAGGACCGACACCCATATGGCTCGACCCAGTAAAAGTTTCTTCACGTAAGGCTCCTTGATTCGGAGGGTACGGAAGGGCGTCGTCTCGGACTGGCCGAGGAAGACTAGGATAGGATCCAGCTCGTATTGATGAGAAACGAGGAATAGGACGGCGAAAGTAAACGGAATGAAGAGCTACAGTACGTGTTAGTACTGTACTAGTTCTCAAATACGAAACAGAAACTCACGAAGAACCGTTTTGACTTTGGCTGCACGTCAAGGAAGATGAGGGAAAAGGCTGTTGCGAGCCCGATCCATAGTATGATGAGGCCTAGGATGACCCTTACGAGGGCCGATATCGGTGTGAGGTTACCAAAGGCCTTTGCTCGCAGGAAACGAGGAAAAGCATCCTGTTCCATAGCACGGAAACAGTATTCCTTCTGTGCATGGAACATATCAGGAATCTGTGCCATAATTGCCTTTTCAGATTGAGAACGCGGTTCGGCCGAGGAGCTCAGTGGAAATGAATGGATTCTGAGTGATGGAGGAAGGTAGATTTCGTGATTCTCCTGCGAGTTGACGGTATTTCCTGCTGGTGAAAGATATCGGAAATATATCCGTTCAGCAGAAGCAATGAGATCCTGGCGAGTGATGGCTGAGGATCGTGGGATGACCGTAGGAGCACGGGAAGCGCGTTTCAAGTTGAACAGGGTGGGTGTACGACCGGATAGGGAGAAGGGAGTTGTGGGACGCTCGTTGTTGGGAGAAGTAGAAGCGACATGGGTGTGCTCGGATAGACCAGGAGTGAGGCGAGGTGAAGTAGAGCGACCTGCTGCTTTTTCGTCGGTAGCGGCGAGGTTTCGTTTATCCTGTTCGGTCAAAAGTTCGTTTGTACTGGCAGTACTGCGTTTGGTGTGCATTCCATCTGGACTAAGGCCAACAACGGTGCCATAGATGGACCCCGCCGCCTGGCATAGTCCCAGTATTGCGGCCAATCTTCCTTGATTGTGCGACCAGATTTACGAACATCCTTGAAGTATGCACGACAGAGATTTTCATGCTGCTGGACATCTAGCCAAAAGTCGAGGATATCTTCAGCGCCTTCTCGTTGGAGAAAGAGACTATATACCAAGTAAGCGTCTAACCAAATGGGAAAAAAGAAATGAGCGTACTAGAACATGAAAAGATCTACTGGGGGTCTTGTTCTTCTGGAAAGAACTTCTGTAAAACTCGGCAGTCTGTTACTGCGGTCGCTGGCCCATTCATCCTGTTGTCGCTGCATATCGTCCATGTTGGCAATGCTGGTGATGGTTCAAATCAACAGAATAATTTCCTTAGTCAGCAATTTCAGCGCGTTCTCCGCCACCATGTCCTTCTCCAAAGCTTTCTCTCCTGCTTTGCGTGAAATTCGTATCCTCTGCTCTCAGACTGGCCCAGCTTCAGCCGGTACACGGTATGCTTTCGTTTCTCTACAACTTGGCTTGGTCTCAACCTATTCCATCCAGCCAATTTATCCAAAGCCGGTACTCTACAATCAAAGATCACAATCCCGACCTTCCAGTCCTTATTCGAGAAGCTACTGGTACTCCTGCGAGATTCTTTGCGAGATTTGGTGCGTTTTGGTATACATAGCTGGTAATACATTCCTCATTCCTTTTGAACAGAGAAGGGAGTCGAGAAACACGTCGAGCTAGATAATCTTTCTGCGAATGATGTAGAATCAAAAGTTGCACAACTATTGGGCTCATAGTCAACAAGGAATTTGTTTCATTTCATTCAAGTGGACCCCGATGAAAGTCCACCATTGATGGCAATGCCGCGCGCGCTCAATAGGATATTACGAGAGGTCGGGAAGGACTCTTTCATGGTCACCGAGCCATCTTTCCTATCTAATGATTATGCATGTGTCTATCCCAAGTCAAGTCTGAAAACGGGTGGTGTCTCTGATCATGAAATTTATTCCTCGCACTACCAATAATCTACTACTAGTCAAATTTCCAGTCACAGTGCTAAAACAACTGTTCGCCGTTTAGGACTAGGTCAGAAGCCACGAATCCACCAAGCTGGGAAAGCCATCCAACCTAGGCCTGATGCTCGGTAAGTCGCTCAATATTTTACTCCTACTTACTAGACATACAGAGCAGACTCCTCTCTCTCTCTCTCTCTCTCTTCGGACTTGATCAAGACCTGCACCGCTCGGAACTTCTCGGACGGACGAGACTTTGTCTATACGTCTCGGACGGTTTAATCGACAAAAGTTCCGTAACAGACCGACCACTAAGCTTGACGTTCTCCAGTGTTGATACATGTAGGGATTAGTTTATGAAGACATCCATGTGTACTGCCGCTAGCTCGTTGTGACCTTCGAATGTTCTGCGTCAAAATACACTGGCACGCTCTAACTTGCACGCTGACCAAAAGTTTGTCTCTGGTCCTCCGCGTCCGAGTCATTGGAAGTACAGCATCCTTCGGATGATCGGAGACAGTGCTCATTCCAATATTCAGACTCGACAAAGTCCATAACACTCAATGGTGTCGAGTCCAGCTTTATGATGGTACGGTCTGACCAAACTCTCATTTTCGTACATCTCGCCAACAGGATTTACTGGCAACGAATCTAAAGGTCAGTTTCTTGTCGTACTTGATGCGAAGAAAAACCTTAGAGAAACCACCCTATTTCGTAGGGAAAAAAAAGTACGCCTCCTGGTGAAGAACTGTCAGCGTCTTGGACAGCAAATCGATCCGAAAATTCCACCGAGCCAAGCTCCAAGCCCTCGCCTTCGAGCCAGTTTTCTCCATCCCCTCTCACTCTTCAACTTCTTCAGCATCTCTTCGCTGTACTCTACACTCATCTCTCATTCACTCAACTTTACTTCAGCCATGGTCCGAATCATCAGCCCCGCTGCCATCCTTGCTGCCTTGTCGCTCACCACAGTCACTTTGGCTGTATCGACTCCGACTCCTGGACTCATAAGCTCTATCCTCGGCTTCCTCAGCGATGTAGAGCAGGCCCTTGTATCGCAAATGTCCCACTCGACGTTGAAGGGGCAAACTCCATGGAACGGTGGCAAACCCGGTTGGTGCTACAGTAGCGGTACACCCTGCTGGAGTACCCAACCTGAAGGACTCGGTAAGCGTTCGAAGGCTTTCTCATAGTTGGGCGAATGCATGACTGACTTTTGCTGTAGAATACTTGCGCAACTCTGAAGAAAGCTGGGTCGTCAAGTGCATCCAGTGCCCGTCTGGAACCTCCGGATCTGGCTACACGGAGACGTTCAGCAACCTGACCTGTGCGACTCAAGCTTCGGATTATATCACGTTATGGACTCGTTGACACTGTCGCTGGTAAATACACTCACATAGTTCTTGACCATCTTCTACGTCCTGACTGCTGTCCTTACAGATTGTACAACAATGTGTAACAGCGTCAGCTGGCTGCACATTCTTCAACACTCTTCTACGGCTACAACTCAAACCCCAAGGTAAATAGTTGATGCTATCCTACCTTAGTATCTCATATGCTAATCGTCATGCTATAGGGAAACTACAACGGCAATAGCACTCAATTGACCTGCTCGACTTTTCCAGGTATAAACATACTGCATCCGATGCGACCAACTGTGGCAACCAGCCCCACTCTAATGGCGGTGTAGACACCATCGAAAACAGCTGTGGTTGGTCCAAGAGTTGCATAAATTACTCCGAACATACTTTCTCTTTACTGTCTCTTGCTGCGCTTGTTATTGTATCTCTCTCTCTATTGTTTAGTATGTCACTGCTTTTGGTTGATTCTTTCCTTGCCTTTTACAGTTGTGCAATCATTAATATATATCTGTCTTTTGTTATATAATTAATTATTGAGCTTTTTGTTCAAAGATTCTCTCGCAGTTGCAATCCAGTCAATATGTACAGCTATTGACGTACTCTATTTGGCGTTACGTTGATTTTTCTTTCTGCTTCGCAATCTCAATTGCAAGGATAAAGTCCGACTAGAAAAGCTTCACTCAAAGTTAGGAGAGAGAATATGATTCGTCTACCATAGATTTTTTGACCATCTACGGCCTCGCATCTTCATTCATGATCAGTGCAACACTACATTCTCTCCTTGGAATAGTTGACCTCAAGACGAGGACATGATCGCAAAGTATACATGGCAAAACTTGCTTTCATTACAAGCTACGCAAACATACGTGTATTACGGCAAATAAAAGACGAAAAGAGTACAAAAGTATATGAACAAGTACTACGGATAACGACAGAGACAACATCAGTGACAAAGCTTTTGATTCTTGGAAGAAAGTCCATCAAGTCCGTCCCTCGCAGAGGGTGCTACATCAAAGATAATACGACAGAAGAAAAAAAGGACGAAGCAGCAGAGAATGCAAATGATAACGAGCGGATTCGATGAGAGAAATCTCAAGTCCGAGAGAGAGAGAGAGAGAGAGAAAGAAAATGATGTTTCAGAGCCTGTTGCCGCGGACCTTCCTTGGCAGAACGCGAGTGCGAGGTGAAATCTAAAAACCAAAAGATTGAGCCATAAGAATGAAAAAGAAACTTGAAATGACTCACGTTATGACTGGAAAGGGCCGAAATGTCGCCAGTAACAGCTTCAGTAACCTCGCCTGCACAATCACAGGTCGAGATACCGTTTTCCACCGTTGTGAGCAAAGGTTGCATTTGGGTACAGCCACTTATGATACCACCGATAATGGTCTTCAGCTCGTCGCTCAGGGTCGGAAGACCAGAGCACGTATGAGAAAGGCTGAGCAGTTCGGCGACAAGACGAGAAAGAGGGTCAGCGGTGGTAGGATCCAGCACAAGGAGAGCGACATAAACATCAACCTCGCACAACAAACCATTGATTTCGCTCAAAAGGCTTGTCGTCGCATCGGCAGGATCAGGATTAGGGCCATTGCAGCCGCAGGAAGAATTGAACTTGGTTGCATGACCATGCATGGTCAAAGCCAACTGTACGATTGTGCTGACGTCTTTGGCAAGCTTTTGAGCAGTAGGAGACGTTGACGACGGGGATGGTGAAGGAGACAGCGAGGGTACAGGACCATTGAAGCTATGAATAATATTCCCTGCACCGAGATCCTGGGCAACAGTGTCGGTGGATGCATCGATATCGGTACCGTACAAAAGCTTCACATCGGCGGTCGGTTGTTCGTCGATCTCGATTCCAGGATCGACAGAGCTGCCAGTCGTAGAAGAAGGAGAGCCATTGGCAGAGTTTGTCGCTGAACCGTTCGAAGAACCAGAGACGGAAGTGTCCGCGCAAGGCTCACTAGAAGTACCCGATGGAGCAGAGGTACTAGAAACGAAAGTGGCAGACGAAACCGAAGATCCATCAACCTCACTAGGAGTGGAGGAAGTAACGGGTACGCCAACAGAAACACCAACATTCGTGGCAGTCGGATTGACCGAAGCTGATACATCGATACCAGAACCACTCGATAAACCTGAAGACACAGGACTAGCTCCGTTCGAGGCAGACTTTCCCGATGAAATAGGAACGGTACTTGGGACACTAGAAGTACCAGAAACGGAAGTGGAAGACGAGACCGAAGATCCAGTACCATCAACTCCACTAGGACTGGATGAAGCGACGGGTGCGCCAATAGAAACACCAACATTCGTGGCAGTCGGATTGACCGAGGCTGATACATCGATACCAGAACCATTCGATGAACCAGGGACGGAAACACCAGTCGGAACACTGGAAGTAGCACCCCATGGAACAGAGGCACCAGAGACCGAAGTGACAGACGAAGCCGAAGATCCAGCACCATCATTTCCAGTAGGAGTCGATGAAGCGACGGGTGCGCCAATAGAAACACCGACATTCGTGGCAGTCGGATTAACCGAAGCTGATACATCGATACCAGAACCGCTCGATGAACCGGAAGCGGGATTAGATCCAGACGTCACGCCCGAAGGCGCAGAACCATTACCTGGCACATTTGAAGAAGCGCTCGGTGAAGAACTCGAGTTTGACGTTCCAATAGAAGGAGTCCCAACACCTGCACTGTTCGAACTAGATGGACAGGTGGACGATGGAGATGTAGAACCAGAAGCAGCACCAGCACCTGAGGGTAACGGAGATGTGGATCCAGCTCCGACACCGACACCAGATGAAGATGACGAAGGAGCTAGAAGCCGTACATTTCAGTCATCATAAAGTTCAAAGAAAGAACAAACTAACCTGACTCTGTGTCGCAGTCACAATCTTCTGCATCCTCGGAACGTCTAGTAATCGTTCCAAGACCAGAAATACCGGTATTGAGACTATCTAGAGTACTATCTAGAGTATCGGCGAGTGGTTTGTCTAGCGATCCAAGGTTGGCTGCAGCGACATGTTGACTTCCAAGATTGACGAGGAGAGCGCCACCAGCTCCTCCAGCCGATGAAGAAGTGGAAGCAGAAGTAGATTCCTCGCATGGCTCGGACTCGGTAGGCGCAGGAGCAGCGACAGGAGATGGAGACGAAGACGGAGATGACCAAGGAGCAGGGGCAGGTTCTTCACAAGGATCCTCATGTCGTTTACGAAGTCCGAGACCACTCAAAAGACCACTCAAAAGACCGCTACCGGTAGATCCAGACTTCACTGACCCATCTGCAGCTGCAGGAGGGCAAGAAACAGGGGGCGGAGAAGGTGGCAGAGGAGGAAGAGAATGGTGTTCTTCCATCCTCATCACAGTCACACTCTTCAGAAGCGGAGCTGCAATAGCAGCAACTGGAAGCCCAGTCCGTGGTGAGACCAGTTAACAGAAGTGAGCTTAGTCAGACTGCCTGCACCTACTCCGTTAGCGAGACGCCAATGGTACGTCGAGACTGCTGGGCTCGTGAGACCGCTAGAGTGCTGGGATCGTCAGACCGCAGCAAGGCGCTAAGAGTGCTAGGGTTCGCAACACTGCCGAGAGTTCCAGACAGACTGCTGGGGTTCGTAACACCAGCGAGAGTACCAGAGACTGCTCGGGCTCGTAACACTGCCAGAGTGCCAGCGAGACTGCTAGTATCCGTCAGACCAGTCCGAAGAAGCAGACTGTCCGTTGCAGACGATACAGACGATCCAGAATCGACCGGAGCCACAACAGAAGTAACCGGAGCAACACTAGTCGAATCTGATGAACCAGCGCTGACGAGAGGAGGATTCGACAAGGGTGGAATGGCGGGTAAGATCCGGGGTAGATCTGCAGACGAAGTGACGGAAGGATAACCGGGCCAGGACCTGTCAGTGGGGCAGCCAGGCCCGCAGGAGCTCCAAGTCGAGGAACGATACGACTTGAAAGTACACAGCCGTCGGGACCAAGGATGTATCCTGTGAGGCAAGCATCAGGGATGCATTCACCGTTCTCGCAGCGATGACTGAGGGTTCCACGAGACACGACCGTATTGCAGTCCTGGCCTCGAGCAGATAGAGTAGACTGGGACCAAGGGTGGGCATACATACAACCGCCGCCTAGAATGCTATCAATAAACTGGTATCGATAAACCAACGAGAAAACTAACAGCTCTCCGAAGTCTTGATATCGACGCAGTCGAAAGCATTGTCAGTTGCGCTGAAAACACCACAGACGCGCTTGTCGCCACAGTAAGCCTGGGCGTCAGCAAAAGTGGATTCTTGTGCCACGCGCTTTTTGAGCGATCGAGGAAGAGACGAAGGATGACCGTTGCAACCCTGGAAAGAATTTAAACACCGGTATTTATACGAACGATAAAGGAAGACTCTTACATGAGGGAAATTACCGCAGACGCCGTTACAAACCGATTTGGGAGCAGAACATACACATTGATCGCCGATTCTGGTGAAAGAGTCGTTGCAGTCATAGTAGCAAGGGTCCGAGTTGCAAGTACGATGAGCGTTGGCTGGAAGTGGTTTAGCACATTTAGGCTGCGCCTTGAACTGTATGACGCGTTGAAAAAGCGAAAAGAAGAAATAAAGAAGAAAACATACGATATCGTTGAGTTCCGCTTTGACGACAGCCTCAAGGCCGAGAATGTCCAACTCAACGTTTGCATCGAGAAAGAGGTCGAGATCCTGAAAGGCGAGTTAGTCGAAAAAGCTGAGAATGCGAAAAAGAAAGACTCGCCCTTAAGCAAAGACAGATATGAACACCGGCGAAAAGGTCTTCGAGAAGCTGGTTGCCGTTGATAACAGCGTCGAGATCAACGCAAACATCAATCAAGGCGCGTGCAGAGACGCGCTGAGGATGATACTGGCGTTGAGAAACGACAGAATGCTGAGCGAGATGAGATTTCTGCGGACGACGAAGAGCGTCGACCGAAAGAACTGCAAGTGAGAGAAGGAATGTGGGAGTGAGGCTTTTCAACCTCATCGCGAACGAAAATGAACGAAGAGACTGTGGTGGTTAGAGTTCAAGTGCTCTGAGATTTGTAACAAGTGGGTCGGTCAGTTTTTATATGCTCTGAGAAGCCGGAAGAGGAAATCTGGTTTACTTTTTCGGCTCGACATGGCTTCGACTTCCTTCTTGTCGCGCCGTCAAACAAGTAATCGGCCGATTTGAACAGCTCGGAGCTCGTATTCGCCCGTGCTACATCGATTGCGAATGTTTTCACTGGATAAACTAGCGAAATTGCAGCGAAATCAAGTACAAGACAAACGCTAAAGCTATCAGCGATAGCGAGTTGCTTTGTTCTGCTCGCAAGTCGGACATTGGACCTGACGCGACGCGCGACATTGATTCATTTATTGTGGAGCCGTTATCAGGTTCGAATTCTTCGATTTTCGTCGCGTCCGATCTGCGCATGCGTATTGGTCATCCGAGGACTTCAAGTTCTGTAGCTCAAATCGCAGTTTTCATTTTCAACATTCCTAGAGCTAGAAACAGAGAAGATCGAAATTAAGATAGATCCAATAAAGAGTATTTTGCAGTAAAAAAACGTACGGATAAGGACTAGCTATCGGATCGTCTGCCACCAATAATATCACAATCACATAGAAGTTCAGTGACTGTCCAATTTGACAGCGCCGACTCGCTAATTTCTCTTCTTCAAGCCAAATATCGAACTAATTGTCATGAATGACGCGTATTGCACCGAAATACATGCGCATGAACACCGAAATACCCCCAAAGTCGGTTCCAGGTAAGTCAAAACGTTAACGTTTAAATATTTTCTCCAATCTTTTTTTCCAGGTCAGATCAGTTTGTGAAGATACGAGCAAGACGAAAATCGGTAAGAATATCCACCAATTCTTTTGGTGCTCCTGGAAGTTGCGAGCGAAGAAAAATCAAATGGTCTAACCAAACAAGCACAAATTAAACCGGTCAAAGCTGTACTTATCGAAGCGCGCGTCTGTGCCGTGTTTAGACGGCGGCTCGATATTACCCAATATTCACCATACAGTGTATATGACAATAATACGCATAGCGTTAAGTAGAAAACAAGGAAAGAATCAACCAAAAGCCCTTGTAATCACCGTGAAATAAGTATAGAGACATCGAAACTGTCCACGTGTTAGTTATGTTCCCTCTGTTCCTCTGCTCCATACCATCTCAACAAGCGAAAGAAAAAAAGTTTTTTTAATCCAAGTCGATGTGCTAAAATGGACAAGTCCGGAATTGAACCGGAGACCTTCCGCAAGACACACAGCAGAAAGAAAGCTGATTGATGCAAAGCGGACGCGATAACCCCTACACTACATGCCCATGATAGGGGAATTAAATTATCGGTATAAATCATAGTATTGTACAGTAATTGACATCATTAAGCGGAACTGGTTCCAATGAGAGAGTGTGGCAGAGAGAGCATACTAGAAAATGCAGCAAAAAAAGATACTTTGTCGGACCTGATGAATTCTATATAACTCGGGGGCAGAGGGAGGAGCGGGAACAGTTTTTGTAATGGATATGAGCAGAGAGGGGCGGGACCTCGAGGACGCGACACCTCGACCAAGGATTTCTGTGTTATTCTTGCCATTAGACCAAACTCGAATATGGGCGACGAATTTAAGAAGAAATTTCCTTTTCAGCTTCCTGCTTCAACTCCTCAAGCTTTTTATATTGCCCCAGCATCCGAGGGTATTTTCGCTGCACTAGAATGGTGTCTGCTAAAACTTTCCAAAGGTCAAAGCTGTACATATGTATTGATCTCGAGCGAGATGCGGCGCTGGATACGACCAAAAAGCTACGATTAATTAGGTATACAACAAAACGACAGATATATATGTCAATGACTGCACAACCTTGGAAAACAAAGAAAGAATCCAACCAAAAGCACTCGCACTGAAATATGTAAGTATAACATAGACGATAGTAGAAGAAAGTATGCTTGGAGCGACTTACGAGATCTTGTACCAATCACAGGTATTTTCGATGGTGTCTACGCACCATTGTACTGAGGCTGAAGTTGCTACAGTTGGTCGCATCGGTGGATTTATGCTTCTGCAAAAGCGAGCCAGGTTAGTTGAGTGCTATTGCCGCTGTAATTTCCCTATAGAATAATTAGCATACAAAATACTAAATAATTGAGATAACACTGAATATTTAACTTGAAGTTGTAGCCGTGCTATATGTTGAAGAATTCGCAGCCGCTGACACTGATTATACAATCTGTAGGGACACAGTCAGTGTGTATAAGATGATTAGAACATATGACTGTACTTACCAACGACAATGTCAACGAGCCCATACGTAATGTAATCCGAAGCCTGGGTCGCACAGGACAGGTGCTGACCAGATGGCAAAACTGAGCGCCAGTAGCATCTCAATGCAAAACTTTGATCATCAGTGGCAATCACAACTCTTGATTCTTTACGACCAGCCACCACGATATCGATGGTAGTACCGCAGGTGCCTAACGAACTGGTAGAATGTATCCTCGACAACCTCTACTTCGACAAAAATACTCTACTCAGCTGCGCGCTGGTCGCAAATGCTTGGGTTACCCCTTCTCAGCGGGGAATCTTCCGTCTCATTACTCTCAAACCACCCCATTCGGAATATGGTAACAACTTTTCGGTGCTCTTCCGCGCTTATCTGAAAACCAACAGTCTACTCATTGCATCATTCAATGAGAAACCATATTTGGCTTCATATGTTCGGGCTTTGGAGCTAATACATTTCCCAACCGTGCTGCAGCCGACTCCCAATGTTTCACCTCTGTGGAAAGCACTATGTACTTCTACCACTAGAGTCATTCGACACCTCTCTAACGTGGAAAGTATACTATTCAAGGAATTTCATTGGCATTCGATCACCATTTCTCCTTTGTTGGAGGAGGCATTGGTCAACATTCTGAAGGCACCTTCATTGACTCGGATCTTCCTCCATGACTTTCTTAGCACCTCTGATCTAACATCTCTTTTGGCTTATCCGGCTCATTTGAAGGCGCTAAAGGTCGAGTGGGCTAAATACCCTCAGGTGGAGCCAACTTTGGATAATACCACTAAAGCTGCACCTCAGTCTATACAGCTTGACCAATTGTTGCTTCAAATTGAACAAAAGCCTTTTCATACTTTCGATGATCTCGTGGATTGGTTCCAGCATAAGGCTTGCCCATTTGACCTTCGGCATCTACGATCATTGCAGATATACCATTCTCGCTTGGATCATCATCGGGCTGCTTACTTGTTGCAGCAGGCTGGTGGCAATCTTAGGGAGCTAGAGCTGCAGGGTCTATATCCGAATGAAAAACGTATGACGCATTCCACCGTGACATGTTACTTGTTTTTCACTAACAATTTCTCCTGCTTTAGCTTTAGATGTTCTTCATCTTGGATACACATCCAAACTGCACACCCTGAAACTATCCCGCGTTTTTCAGACGGAACTGTACTCCCCCATCCCGTGGATTCATTCCCTTTTCCAACCTTTCCTGGATTCAGATCGGAACATTTGCTCCCTGCGACATCTGACTGTTGAACTCTATACCAACCCACAGGCGATACCTCAGCTGGATCAGTGGGCTTTATTTGATGCATTACTTGAAAAGCCACAGTTTTCTTCACTCGAGGTGGTCAATATAATGATAGTGGGGATGGCCATTATGCCAAGCAGCGTTACGGAGTCGCTTAGCGAGAAGCTACTGTTTCTAAATCAATCGGGAAAGCTGAAAGTCACCTTCAGCCTCCACCCTATGGTAGGACCGCAAACACCGATGGTGATATATGGGAATGGCCTTTTTTTCAGTTATCAGCCTTAACTACTTACATTTATTTGCTATCGAAAATTTGGTGTGTATTGGTCGCTTGGTTTGTTATGCTCATACAGTGTACAAGTTGCTCCGCTTACCTTTATTCTTTACCGTTATTTTTTACACTTTTTGGTCTCCTTTACATTGATTTCATTACTACAGGACCAGAGCATTATAATCGAGGTATCAGAAAACTCATTAGCCCTCTGGAGATCTCTGGAGCTCTCCGGAGCTCTCTAGAATTGGTACCATGGCTCCAGATGCTCCAGATGCTCCAGATACTCTGGAGCTCTCTGGAGAGCTCTGTAGATCATACAGGTCTGCTGATGAAATGGCTACTATGAAGCATTTACTCGAAGCATTTATATTAGTGAATCCGGAACTTGAAGCTGCAGGATCTTACTACAGACACTGACATACTAGTCACTGCATACTTGAACCACCGTCGATTCTTGTCCTGAATGATCGACTATTCATAATCAAATTGAAACGGTCAATTTTGGCCATGCTACATTCCAGCACGTATAAAAGGCGATGAATAAACCACTAATTCTTCGCTCTTGCCCTACTTGAAATGTTGTTCAAATTTCTCCTTGCCGTCTCTGCTCTCGCTGCTCCCGCTTTCGCTCAGTCCTGTGCTGAGGCTTCTCGTTTTGGTGATCTCACCTTCTCACCTAATCCTATTGTTCTCGGAGAAGTAAGTATCGACTACTATTATACAGCTGAATTATCAGTTCCTAACACAACTTTGCATCTATTAGCCAGTAACTTTCAATGCCAGCTTTGCTTGTGCAACTGAGCTGGGTTACGCGCCGCTGTATACGGATTATACCTTGGTTGTTCCACCCGCCAACAACACTGGGTAAGTATACGCTGCTATTTTGATTCTAACAGCAGAATTCCTGACAAGGACGTAGCTTTCAAGCCCCCATCTACTTTGCCCGTCGCGATGCTCCTGCTGGTGGAAACGACGTGTTTACCGTTACCGTAAGCTTTTTGATTTCTGATTTTCAAAAACCAAGCTCATTCAAGGCAGTTTGACCCGAACTATTCCCAATTCACGACTTACCCTGACGCCCAATACGAGATCATCCTCGCCGCCACACACGTTGCTGAGTCCGACAGCTATGGGCAGACTTTGATTCAAGGAGAAGTGGAATTCGCCGTCACTATCAACCAGGCCTCTAGATCCGGTTACACGGAGACATTCAGCAACCTGTCCTGTGCTACTCAAGCTTCGGATTACATTACTTATGGACTCGTCGACACTGTGGCTGGTAAGTACAATCATATGTTCTCATATACTTATTCTACGCGCTGACTACTGTCTTTTAACAGACTGTGAGACGATGTGTACCAACGTCAGTGGCTGCACATTCTTCAACATCTACTATGACTACAACTCAAATCCCAAGGTGAATATTTAGTGTGATCCTACTTAATGTTTCGTATGCTAATCGTTCTACAGGGAAACTACAACGGCAATGGCACTCAATTAACCTGCTCGCTTTTCCAGGATAAACATACTGCATCCGATGCGACCAACTGTGGTAATCAGCCCCAGTCTAATGGGGGTGTAGACACCATCGAAAATAGCTGTGGCTGGTACAAAAGCTCGTAAATCGTTCTGAAAATACCTTCTTTTACTGTCTCTTGCTGCGCTCGTTATTGTATCTCTCTACTGTATCGTTTATGTTCACTTATTCAAATTAATTGCGAGGGTTTTTGGTCAATTGTTGCTTGCCGTATGCATATCCTCGTCGTTTATGTTGCATAGTTAATCCAGGGTTTTTTTGGTCTACGCCTCGCTCGAGATCAATATGTACAACTTTGACCTTCTAAAAATTCTAGCAGACACCAAATCGATTTTCAATCCACCTTGCTCGCGTCCCACAAGAAATAAGTAGAATTTTGATTGTACGCTCTTTTCCATACAATTTAACATGGAAGCTATACATATTCATCCTGATATCAGAAGCTTTGAATGGTAGTGGCAAAGTTGGGCGAGGTGGTGAATGAGCCTACTTCCTTCCCCGCGTAAACAACCTGTACGTTTCTCGAAGTGGAGATAGGACTCTCATCAACCGTTAGAGTTACTGTTTCTGGTTTGCCATCACTCCAATCCAGATCCACGGTTATGCCTCCCCTCGTGCGCGCACCCTTGAGATGTCCAGAGGGCCAATTGGTGGGTAAAGCTGGAAGAAGAGTGATCACCAGTGGAATATCGAAGGAAGCAACATCCGGTGCTTGCAAAAGTCCATTCTACGTGGCGCAAGTGCAATCAGCACGCGCAGATGAAAAAAAGGACGAGACTTACCAAAAGAGCAGCAGGGAATCCAAAATTAGCATCGATCTAGTATCCGTAGACAAAGTTAGTAATGAACGATCACAGCAGATCCCTCTCACCTGGAAAATCGGGACTGGATCAAAGGGGTCATACAAGCTGAAAAGGTTCGGAGCAAAATTTTCGTAAAGGGTATACTGGACAGACATGAAAAATGTTAGTCATAGAAAGCCGCGGTAGAGAGTAACGCACAGTCAATTCAAAGTAGAACTCTGATGCATTTCCGAGTTGGGCCCAGGCTGCAGCTCTCCAAGCTTTCTCCCAGCCAGCATCAGCATCCGGTCCAGTGCCGTTTCCTCGATGGATAAGACTCGTCATAGCAGCATCCATCACTTCGTCCTTGGTGTAGTTAAACTTTGTATCATTGTAGATCAAACCGCCTTGAATACCCATATCGTATGAAGCGATAGCGTAGCCTGGGTACAGTCCAACCAAATGGGATACTATGAACACAAGAGTGAGACCAGGATTACGGTGATAAACATGGTGTAACGTACGATGGCGATGCGTGTCCGTTGGGGAATCAAGGTTGACTTTCCACTCTAATCAAGATTGCATAGTCAGCTTTGAGAAAGTGCCACATACAAAAGCCGAACCTTGAAGTTGACCCCACCAGCCAATACGGATACCTTTATCCATCTGAGAACGCTTGGCGATGACCTCTATTCATTGAAGCAACGTCAGTGGCTTACTGGTAAAAGGATACCAGGCTCCTTAAACCAACAGCGGAAGGGAACTTCGAGCACAGATACATCTTGCTCTCGCTCGTCTCGTACGTGGTTTAAGGAGTCTGAAAAATTGCATCGGTGCTTACCATCAAGGAAATCTGTATCTGTATCTCCTGATGCATTGAAGCCCTTCTCCACAGCGTTGAACATTTGCCAGATTAACTGTTGAGTATGAGCACAACCTACAATAGGTAAGCTGCATGTATAGCTGTTACTACTGAACTCAGCGCACCTAGAGTAATCGGAACCTGTTCTGGACTATTACATGGAGCTGATGAAGGAAATCGTCGTCAAGATCAATCGTATAAACAAAAAAAGAGTAAATAACCTGTTATAAGCGTCCCATCGTTAAAATGTTGATCTGGTATGAGGGTATCCAAATGGAAGGAAGCTACGCCCTATGAACTAGTCATTCAGCAAAAAATCAAAGTACGATAAGGCGATATGATTCCTTACCTTGAGTAAAGGGTATCCTTGAGCCTGCCACCAAGCAACATCGTTCGTATAATCGAAATGATCCCATAGATCTAACCATCTAGAGTGCAGCGAACACTCAGTGACATCCGACTGCGAGGAAGGCATACGTACCAGCCAGACCGCGGATACTGTTACCAGGTATCAGCCACGAATATTTCGATGAACGAGTCGGCTCACCAGGATAGTTAGCCCATTCGGCAGTGTTTCCTTCACCGGGCCCACCTTTCATTCCAGTGTGTCCAAAGATCTGGAAAGGATTATGCACGGTGATGCGGTTTTCGAAGAAAAAAGGCCTACGTTCATCTACGGGGACGTGTCAAGCCTGATTCTTATGGATTAGATTGAATGCTGACCTCGTCATGCGTAACCCAACCTCGGGAGATGTTGTAGATAAGCTGCGCCGTAGTGGCTCCTCTGGGTGCCCATGTTTTCTACAAAAACAGCGTCAAGCTTGAGAATACTGAACGAAGGTGGAAATTAACCTCAATATAATTCCATAATGAGCTTGTAACATCAAGATTGCTCATTTCTGCAGACCAGTAGTTCATTTGAACGTTAATATCAGCGTGATAATCTCCTCCCCAAGGTGTATCTGATTTTTATTCGAGTGGGCGAGTTAGCGTACGTCTTGGAATACGGCATTAAACAGACCTATATCCTTCGCCCACTTGCCCTGCAAGTTGCGCAGGCAAAATACCTCTGGCGCTACTTGCAAGCATATACCGCCCGTAATTGAACGTGATCCATTCAAGGTAGGGATTTCCAACGTTGTATTCATAGCCCGTGACGATTTCGTCAGTTGGACGAGAGTCGGTTACTTGACCAAGCGATAGGGAGAATTGACTATAAAGAACGTCATTAACATCAGCTATGTGCTCGGCAAGAACATTCTGATAGGATTCGGTATCGGCTGAACTGAGAAGAGAGACCAAAGCTTCATGTGGATCTGGACCCTGGAAAGAAAAATTGCTCGCTTCATCTCCGGCGTCCATCGAGTACTCTGTTCCTCCGACCCAGGAGATCCAGGTTTCGGTGGCACCCGTCACGGATATGGTGGCATTCGTCGAGTCGAGAGCATTACAAGAGACAAGGCCTCCGGTCGATTGAACTTGTGCGAGAATTTCATAGAGCATCCCTGGCTCAGAAGCAAACCCACGGAGTTTGAGGGTGCTTGAATCCTGGCAGGTTATGTTTGGGGGCGTCGGAAGGAGAGAGTCCAACACTGAAAAGGCATATGTGACACCAGGTAAAGTAGCGTTGGAAGAGGTATTGAGAAATTGGACACATGCTTCGGTAGGATGGGAGCAAAATGTTTCACTGAATAATCACTAAGCTTCTGCACTCCATTGTGAATTGTAAGAAACGTACCGAATAAAAGTTGAACTGGATTGTGTCCATGTCGTTCGTGCTACACCTTCGTCCAGATCCAGCCAACGCGCAAAGTCAGTCGCAGGACTGGACACATTCATGGTGGTGATCAGATATCCAGCGCCGACATAAGAGCCTACAATAAAGTTAATAGACGTTGAAGGCAATAGACGAATCAGTCCTACCGTAAAAAGGAAAAGGCGAGGTTAAAGGGTAGACGTCTTCGGTCTCTCCCGTCGCGTTAGCAAATATGCTTGCACGGATTCCCTCCAAGGCCAGATGAGTAGCCGTCGTTTCATTGGGTAGTTTGTTACCGCCGTTATACGTCTTCAATATAAGTTAGATCAGGGTTTTTGCATTCGATGTAAAGAAATACTTACAGGATCCTGAAACGGACCTCCGGCCCATAAAGACTCAATGTTCAACTGAAGAGCTTCGATCTCCATCCCTCCGGGAGTCATAGCTATACACAAGATGGCCCTCGTCAGCTTCAGAGCAATCCAATGGGTTAAACTACAGACCTGCTAGATATCCATTGCCAATCGGAAGAAATGTCGTTGACCAGAGGGTTCCTGTTACGTCTCCCGTTGTGTTGTACCAAAGACCATTTCCGGATGCAGGGAATGCCGCAGGAGGAGTAGAAGAGGAAATTACAGCCACCGGAAGAATAGTGCTGGCGGTAAGAGTCTTCAGTTTCATGATGAACTGATGAAAGGATGCAGACAACGCGTTGTCCGAAGAAGCAAGTATTTCACTAAACCTCGTCATCATGACCTTTCATATACTTTATAGTCTTCGCTACGCAGTTTCCTCGGAACGAGCTATTTGGAAACTAAGTCCCCAGAACGCGCATATGCCGACAGAAAGCTAGAAGCTGGTCCTAAAAATGCACATGATTGCAGTCAGCAGATGCACAATCACTGATGAACAGGGGAAGGGATGAATGGAACGACGTTGGAAGAAGGTGGAATTGTACCTTCAATGGCTCTACGGGCCGCCGATACCGCAAAGTACTGCAGTTAAAGCCCAAGTACAGAAATTGGTAGATGGTGCATCAACTGTAAAGAGCCAAAAGGAAGAGGTGGTTCGAGAGAACGTTCAGCGCCAATAATTCGAATCGCCTGATCAGTGACGTAACGTGTATCAAGCGCCCTTTGTCACTTCAATGACGATCACCTTGGAAGAAGTACAGAGGGTAATCTCAAAGAACTTGTCGAAACCAGAGTATTCTCATGTTATCAGTATTTCGGAGACTCAGAACGAGGACTCATACAGGTCAGTTACCTGATTCGCTACAGGAGTAACCAGGTATTCATAATCTCTGCAGTCGGACGCGAAACAATGCAACTTACATGGTCGATTTAGCAGCATCTGCAGAAAGCATTCATACGCATACCTGCTCTATTACCATTTCATTCGCGTCTGAATCTACACCCGCATATCATCCCAATTCCCTACAAACCTTTGCTCAGCTTATCGCGATGATCCAGAAGCAAACTTCCATTCCTATCGCAGAACCGATCTTGGATACATCCCTGAGCGTTATCTCGCATCCATATCTACTTACGCCTCCACAACCACTGCAATCCAGCTCAATCATCCCGCTCTCTATCGCCCGATCTCAGAATCTTCTAACTGCACCGCAAGAAGCTTTCATAGACCTTAGTCTAGGTCAGCTTCTAGGTCAGCTCCACTCTGGCGTGCAGAATGACTGGTTTGGCCGTCCAAGCACCTCTCAGCCGGACGAACCATCCTATAGTTGGCAGCAGACGTTTGTCGAGCTCCTCGAACCTCTTATCGAATGGGCGCAGGAAACCAATGTCGATCTTGGGGTATCGTACGAAGATCTTCGAAGATATCTGTCTCGTGCGATTGCTTTCTTTCTCTTTGACGACGTTGAGGTCCCTTCGTTGGTTTGGTTCACTGGATCAGAAGACGATATCTACATCACCCGTCCTAATGACAACTCTCCCTCGGTCCAGATAGCTGTGATTCTACCGAATCTTGCTCATGCTCTTTGGGGAGATCCGCTGCTCGAAACGTTCTTTTTACCCCCTGCTCCTTCTGAAGCTGTCAAGGAAGGCTATAGCGGTGGCGGTGGTGAACCCCTGCTCGTCTTTGCAAGACAGAAGACAAAGAGGTTGTGGTATACTGTGTTTCTAGCACTCGTGATTCTTGTCGAGAGGGAAGGAGAGTCGCAGAAAGATGCCGTACAGAATAAAAGAGCTTGGGCTCTCGAGACTTTGAAACGATGTACGGATGCTTTAAAAGACGCGCCGTGTTATTGAATTATGTACCGCTATCTCAGTATCTGTTTGCGAATCCTTGCAAGTCGGACACCGGTAAAGGACTCATAGGATGCGGATTAATGACTATCGTTGTAAGACAGACTTCTGGCCTCTTGGATGTTAGGGAAGAGAGAAGGAAGGGCGTGAAATACGCCAATTAGAGGTACATTAGAGGACCTGACCCCACTAAGGAGCGCATAACACAATTATGTTGTATATGAGGCTGGCTCGGGGTCCTTGGATTATATTGGACAACCTGCATAAACATGAACTATAAAGGAGTGTAACACTTTCTTGTATCGTGAATAACCATGAAGGAGAAATGCAGTTGCATGGTACGCGAAAGGCAATGCTTGTGGTATTTTTCTTCTCGGCGATCGTCTTCGTATAAGTATCATAATTATGTAGTGGACGGACATTCTCGTTTCTCTGTCTTTAATTTTGAACCCTTGGCACCCGTATTTGCAGGTGCTAATCGCCCAGTCGTTCCCGGACCTTTCGCTCATGTGGTTGATTTCGCAGCCGTTCCAGAGCCACCGGGGGCTGGATCGGAAGCCTGTACTTGCTGCTGTTTCATCTCCTCCAAGAACTTATCCCACTCTTCCAACAATTGCTCTCCAACGGTAGGCTCGAGTTCTGTCCCATCCCTCGAAAGCTTGGCCTCCCGATCATGATTCCAAGGATTCCGAAGGTGGCGCGTTGGATAAAACGGAAGTGCGTTCGGTACATATCCATTCAACTCGCACCATGTTCACCTTTGCTGTCGAACGACTTATCTAGTTCCTGTGCTCCCTCTTCCTTTACCGAGATAAGCTTCAGTCTCGATAGCTGCTCGTTCAACCGATCTTCACTGCTTTGGCCACGCGCGGCGCAGAAAGGTGCAAAGTTTTCATCAACAACGACAGCCGGAAAGATCGTGACTTTGGGAGTAAGCCGTTGTCAGACAAAATGCCCGTAATTCGATGATGTGTACCCCAATTTGGCAAGTGCAGAAGCCACCTACTTGGGCAATGAAGGGAGATCAGTGTACTAGTGAAGCACGATTCTGAAAAGGAATGATCCCAACAGACTGCCCCGAAGCCAAACCAGAGACTACACGCCAATGCCAGCCGTTATACGACTTTATTTGGAACAGTAAAAGCAGTGAAGTGGCATAGCCTCTCCCGCGCTAGGAGGAATGGAGCTCAAAGCAGATCTAACAGAGAACCAAGAATCATCTCTGTACTAAATGCACAAAGCTCCAACAACACCGAAAGCAGCCAAAGGAAAGAAGGTAGATGGTAAGAAAGGGAATAAAGGAATAAAGAATGGCCCTGCTGAGCCAGAAACCAAGGTTGAAGAGGCTGTTGAGGACGTCGGAAAGGTCCTGGAAGAAAGTCGTCTTCTACATAGTCATGATCACGCACAACAGGTATCATTCCTCGGTCAAGCAACAGTACTAGTCACGGTCAAGTCTCAACAGCGGTACTGGTTTGGTAGTTATACAATCGAGAGCCATTCATTGCACTAAGGAACAAGGCTACCCGGTAATGATGGTTAAGAGGAAAAAAGATTGATCTGACGCCTGCAGGCCACGCTTCTTCCGAGTCAACTGGCTGCTACACTACAGTGGTATACCTCCACTTCCTCAGAATGCAAAATGTGATGTGGCTTACACGGACGCGTTTTTGGGTAACTTCTGGTGTATTATTGGGCCCGGGATCATGCTGATCCATGCCAGCTATGTTTTCCGGCGATTCCATGTGAACAGCGATGTTCATTCGACAAGAAATAGAAGAGGTGTACAAAATGAAGGAGGAATCTACACGGAATCTGCTTTCTAAATACGGTAAACATGGCGGTGGAATCTAATCAGGAATCCAGTCGTTTGCTGGATATCTTGATTGATATCTTACCCACACCGCCTAAGAAAGACTGCTATTTTGCTAGATTCTGCCTCCCCTTCGTTATTCGGCTTCAACAGTCTTCAAGGTCATAAAAAGCTCTATTCTGCCAATTGTTCATTGCTGGTATTGCACAAGAATACCATTCTAGAGTGGGCTTCTCTAACATTCCGTCTTAGTTGTTTACTCAATAGCATAGTAAATTCTAATTTTTTCAAGGAGAAGCCATGGCCCATCCAACCGTAAGCATATTGATGTTTCTACTGTTGTTTCAGTGCGACTTACACATGGAAACTCAAAAGCCGCAACGGAGAAGTAGGAGTGCTGTCATCGAAGGAGGCCAGGAAAGACAGTCAAGCTATCCTCTACTTCAATCATCCTCCACAAATCAGTCTTTTGCTCAAAGTCAAAAATGGCAAAACGGCGATGCTACTGCATCGAGCTCTTTGCTCACAGAAAGAGCCCAGAAAAGGTTACGTAGAGAAGAACCTGTCTTTCAGCCAAGTTATTCCACAATGTCCATCGCACCGAGAGAAGGAGCGGTATTTGCTGGTAAAGAGGATTTTAGTGCCGGGCATCCGTCTGTGACACTGGCAGAGCAGGGTCCTCATTCCAAGGAAAATGGCTTGGGGTTGCGTTCTCCTGTCTTCGACTCTAAATTTCTATGTAATGACTGTGAGTTACTACATACTGTTATACCTATGACTCTGTTCTCACTGCTGACATCTCAATAAAGTCCGATATCCTGATCAAGTTGACTTTGATGATGCGGCTTGCATCTCAAACCTTCACTACTCCGAACAACAACAACAACAACAACAACAACAACAACAACAACAACCATCCCTTATTGATCCATCCGCCGCGCATGAAGACATTTATGGAGCAAACACACAACAGGCAAGGATGGAGGAGTCTAGACGTGGCAGGAATACCCTTCTAGAGTGAGCCTCTATCATTCTACGCTTACTCATTGTCGTTTATCATATCCTCATCAGAGCTCCATTCTTCGCTCACTCGCACGGCCTTGCATTCCACAACAATAAATTCTATGCATTTTCAGGGAGCAACCATGGATTCACCCGTAAGCATATTGATATTGCCACTAGTGTTTCAGTTCTGCTTACACCGGAAACTAGACACGTGTGAGCAAAAAAAAGTTCCCTCCACAGCATTTTGTGTGGTAGGTGGCACCTTACATCTATCACAATGCATGGTTTGACTATAAACATAGATTCCAAGGGATGAAGTTCGTACCCTGAGTGTAATATGTACACGAAAGGGTTCTCGATTCAACAGCGCAAAGCGAAAGGAATCTGATGTGCTGATCCAGGTGTTTGAAGGTCCTAAGGCCAGGGAGGTAAGACCTGCACTCCCTTTGTTACAGACATTCTTATCCTGACATTTTTACAGTTGTGGCAGAAAACTCTAAACTTGTCTTCTCGGCGCCTACTGTAAGGCACGCAGAATATGCCACGAACGAGCTGTATTAATGCAACTTCACATTGGCAGGAATGCTCATTTTCTCGACATTGTAGGTATATCACCTACTTCCGATGATTGCTCTTCAGACCCGCATTATATTGTTTTTGATGGAGGTGTGTTTGCTGGCTTTATTTATCATTTTATGGTCATTTGACTTTGTCCTATAGCGGGCAGTAGAAGCACTCATCGTGTTATTGCCTCAATGCTAAAAAAAGGAAATAGGGAATCTACAGTTATAGGACTGCGAGCAGTAAGATGTTTTTCTCTGGGCTTCTTCAAGTATTGACAAGGTCTTTCAGGTATATGGAATTACAGTGAGCTGTGGTGTTTTTTTTTTGAAACGCACCTACCATCACTGAACTTGGAACTTCATTGCAGTCGGGGCTTGATTACATCTCCAAGACAATCCATCCCTTATCAAAACTAGGAATCGATGTAAGTGATGCCCAATGAATGTGCCAATACCCATCGGACCATCTGATATCACAGGAATTCGATGCTTTTTCGGATGACTCTGGTCATACACAGCTAACGTTTACTCCCAATGCCTTTGATGGGCATTCAACCCTCATGAGCCATCAGGCTATTACTGATGTTGAGATTTGTAACTCTTTCATTAGAAAGGTCAGTTTGTCTTTGACCGTAAAAGTCAGAGTACTTATGTGTAATTTGCCTTGGAGATATTCAACAATGCTAACCAGACCCTACATGGTGAGCCCAGAATGTCTTGCCATACAATTCTTTGTGACATATATCTCAAAGGGGACCAACATATGAAGGAGGAATTTACTAATAGCAGGAGGCTAACATCTCAAACGGAATCTACTGGTGATCCTGAAATTTCTCGTATTGCAAACACGCCCCGGAATGCCAAACCCCTTCCCCGACGTGAAATAATTTGGAATGCTTTTGGCTTCTCCAAGTCTTTGTTATCTGACATATCCGAAACTTATGACAACGTGATCTTTAAAATGAAAGCATTCAACTACCTCGCCACCTTGGTCGTGGCGTCACAGGAATTCGATGCGATTATGGTTGCGAAGGGTATAGTCGAGAAGAAATTACTTTTACCCCAGATGCATTCCGAAATGCGGTACTAATATACCAGCAGCCATCCCCAAATGAAAGGTGTGATTTGTGCGGAGTGCCTCTACAATGTAATCATACCGCCACACATAATCAATATACGGAACTGACCACGATTGGAACCGATTTGACAGGTCCTCTTACTTTGCTCCACAATTTTACTTTGCTCGACAACTGGGCTCATCGGACTGGAAGGGAGATTCTCTATCAGGAAGATTGCGTTGGGCCCCCACATGCTTCAGTTTGGATTAGCAGAGTTTACGGTGCGTCACATTATGTTTCGGTTTTGTAGAAGACTGAATGTCAATTCTAGTGGACCGCGAGCAGTATGGCGCTAGCCAAGCGATGCATAAAGACACTGCGAGAGTGAACGCTGCTACTCAAACTGTGAATGTCCTGAAAAGCCTCGGGCTACTATGACTGGCCAGACATATCTAGACTATTAACACCCAAGCTATGGCAGCCTATGGAAAGAATTTATCTAATTATTTATTGCTTGCTTTTAGTATTTATCCGACCATATTATTAATTTATCAGCTGGACCACGCTCCATTCCAACCCGTCATGACTACAACAACATGCACATTTCACAAAAGCCATCTGTTGCTGCTGAAAACATGAGCTGCTTTGCTAGCTAACCTCTGTTGATTTGGTAGATGGCCTAAAGTTTCAGGTTAAGTAGCGTCCTTAACATGGTCATATCATTGGTGGTTATCAATGCTCAATAGCAGGCTTATTTCGTAATGGGCCTTTCCTCTGTGTCTACTATAGGAAATTATAATAATAGAAGCAAGGCAAAGATGAAATGGTTGGAAAAAATTGTTAGTATCCGTTCTTTAATCTTCAAGTTAGAGAGTTGAACTTACTAGTATATTTATGTCAAATTTGCTCTATATTATTATTATTGCGTTGTACTGTTAACCACTTTATAGAAGGTGGTTAACTGCGGGAGTGGGTGGATCAGACCCCAGTAAAGCCGCGATTAGCGTACAAACGCAATCCTGTTTATGAGGCGACTCGGGGGGAAGTCATTGCCTCGGTGGCAGGCTGCCAGTGGATTACACTGGACAACCTGGATCTTCCTAGCATAGCTGGAGATTAGCATGCCCGTCGCCACCAGCTATTAATGTAGTGTACCTCTTAGCTACGGGAGAACCAAGTTTTAGTTGTACGCAAGTGACGGAACTCCTATCGCCAAATCATAAGCGCCGAGTTACCTATTTAGTAATAGGGGCGGCGCTAGCGCTCCACATGGTGAAAAGGCTCGCCTGTTTTCTAACTTTCCTTTCTCCATCATCACCTCTCCCTCCTTAAGCGATGCCTCCCTATCATTTCTCCGAGCTGGAAACTCTTTTCCTCGATGCTCTCGATTCCGTAGCCTCGACGATAAGAACGTTCAAATCAACTTATTTCTTTCATTCCTTCCAACTTCAACTTTTCGCATGTCACCTTGAACGATAAAGCAATAAACATTGGCAAGAAGGAGCTTTCACGCTGGATTGCTGAAGACTTGTTTATTCTCATGGATGATACTACGGACCTTGACGTATCTCAGGTGAACTTTGTTTAAGTTTAAGCATTTCCTAGTATCTCGCTCAACTGACTACAGATTTCTACGCAACTTTTTGGCTATAATACTAACGTATCACGCTCTCTATATGGTTTAATTCCATCTGAATCAACGTTTCCCGAAACGCAACAAGGATGACCTTTTCTCCTTGGTGTGTGGTCTTGCGCGAAGTAACGAGGAGTTTCGAGACTTCTTTTTCGCGAATATTTCAACGCCTTTGGCCTCAGCTCTCCATTCTCTTCAAGACACTATTCTGGCCGACTTCGAGAATGATTCTCCGGAGCTCAATGAAGACATACCGATGCCAGACTTAAAGCGACGCCGCAAGGTCGAAGAAGTTTCAACCGAGGAAGGAGTCGATATCAAACGGTTCAAAGTTGAAGGTCCGCGTCTCCTTTCATCATTTTCCCGCCCCGTCTCACTATTTCGCCAACATTCGCAGAGTCCTCACTGCTAAAATCACGGAAGAAGACTGGAACCTCAAAGAACTTTAAGAAGAAGAGCGTTTCTCGGACTAGAATCTCCGAGAAACCTTATCGGGTACTGTGCGACTACCTATTTTCATGGTATCTTCACTGATTTCCTTCTTGCCGCCCATCTCAGAAGACTTCGAAGCTACGAGAGAGAGATACGCTACGAGAAGTCACGAATGTCGAGGTGTGTATCAATTGCTCCGTAAACTTTGTTCTTGATTGATCTCATATTCTATATTAGATGTCTTTTGCGGTGGAGCCATCTCCGTCGCGAACAGCCCGCCATCTTTTGGATTCGCCCTTTTCGTCAGATTCCATTCCTTCGCCCGAAATTCCTTCCAGTAAATAAAGTCCCAGTTCAAACTTTCGGACCGCTTTAACCTTGCGATTTCTTTCTAGGCAATGAAGATTCTTTGCAAGTCGTTCAAATCTCAGAATCGACGTTTACACCCCAGGTCTCTCCCGCTCTTGTACACGATGATCCTCCTTCTCCTTTGTCGCTCCATACTCCTGCAGCAAGATACTCTGCTGAAGATGTCGCTCTGGATACTGATGATCTTCAATCCGCCAGAAGCACAGACACAACCTGGCCTAATCACAATCCACCCAGATTGATTTCGAACCGGCATTCGTTCCAGTCCGTTGCACAAGCGGTTGCATTCTGGAATCAACCAAGCAACTTCCCCATTAACCCTACTACTGCTACTGCTACTACTACTACTACTACTACTACTAGCCTGCTCCCTCGAGCATCACCGATACGCGTTTCTCAATGGCGTCCTGACTCTGTCTGGTTCTCTCCTCCGCGGTCCAAACCATCCTCAAGTCCGCCTTTAATGTCAGCGACTTCTACTAGTTCTACTCCAAGTCCACCGAGTCCTATATCTCGCGTCGCATTCACTATCCACCTCGACCTTTCTCACCCATACTTCAGACAAAGTCTGGACTTTTGTCAATCACGTCTTCGCCGATGCTCAAAGTGCAGTACGTGAATACGTATCTGATCTTCAAGACGGATTGTTGATGCTTGCTCTCGCATATGAGCTCTCGCATTTACCGTTCCTCGTTCTAGTCTTTGTGTTATACCTTATGTATCCCGATGGCTTGACGTTGGCCTATGCAGGTGGTGGTCAGATCCCTTTGACGTTGACCGTGAGGTTTGGAAGTTCCTTGGGTTGAGATCGGTTTTGGATAGTCGATGGAAGCTGAGTGCTAAGCGTTGAGAGCCGCCAAACGCATTTATGTACTGCTTGGGTCAAGTACCATTCGTCGTTCGTTTTGTTTGTAGATTGTATCCGTTGCCTCACACTACTATATAGCTAGCCTTTCACAATATCGATCTCGCACGATTTGGTTTAGATTTTGTTTGTAGATTATTTCGAAGAATGTATGTCAACGCTCTGTACCAACGTATATGCATGGAGCAAAGTGAGAAAAAAAACACAATACACGAAAGATTGAAAATCAATAACATAGAATCTCCCTGGCTGGGAGTCGAACCCAGCTTTCGCGCGCTCAAGAGACATGAGCCAGATACATAATGACAAGCGCGTGTACTAACCGATATACTACCAGGGAGTTAATAGTGTACGGTTACTTATCATCAAGGTTTTTCTTTGTAGCGGTGCTTTACTGTAAGTAATTACATTTCCATCGACACCGAACGCAGACCAAGGATACAAAGGCAGGTATAGTAGAACCTACCGAGCTAAACCACCAAAAACCAGTTTCGACTGAGTCTGCACCTTCCTTTGCGCTCTCAGCGCCTCCAATTCCATCTGAACCTTGCTATTCGCAAATTCCGAAGCGGGAAGAGTGCTGAGAAAAGTCGGTACAGCGACACGCCTTACGCGTCCAAGACCAAACGGAGTCTGTACGGTGTCGAACTGGGACCCTGTAGGATAGACAACCTCCGTCGAGGGATTAGCACGAGCACTACGAGGCTAAGGTTGAATGCGGGATAGGATGTGCCGCTGTCGTGGATGGGAAGGAGGTGGATGAAGCGCGCAGAGAGCGGGCCTGGCTGGAAGACTTGGAAGTTTCCTCTCGTTCATGGTTGGGAGAAATCGCGCTTATGGCCCGCACTACTCTGAGAAGTAGCTTTGCTGGCAGACCGCTCAGCCATCGGAATGAGTGCTTCTAGCGCACAAGGCTCCAGGACTAAGGATCGGAGTTGCGACAGAAGCTGAAAGTACGGAGGAATCCACAATCGGGAGAGTAGTAGCTTTGCTGGCAGACAGCTTAGCTATCGGCAGGGCCGCTTCTGCAGCCTGTACTAAGGCTTCAGGACTAAGGATCGGAGTTGCAATAAGAGCTGAGAGTACGGAGGAATCCAAGTGGAGAGTACTCCGACTCGGAGTTTCCGAGGCATTTGCTCGGTCAGTGTCGCGCAAGAAAGTCTTCCGACTCCGTCTCCTTCGAAGAACGTCCGATACGTCCCTCACATTACTAGACTGAGCGTTATCCGGCAAGTCTTGGTGCGATGATGTCGCTGCGAAAGACTTCGGAGTTTTCGGGATAGGTCGACGCCTATGTGTCGGCGATAGCAATAGTGTTTTCTTGGTCTGGCGTTGAATAGTAGGAGAAACAGCCTTCAGGATTCGAGGTAGCGGAGATTCTGGTAAGCTGTGAGGTTCGATTTTTAGCTCGCCGCGGGGTATTCACGATTTTAGTCTTTTCGGAATCCTGATGATGATGTTTAGATATTGGAGATTTCGAAACAAGGCGAGTTTGTGGCTTGGAATCGGTGCTCAAAAATGTTTGTTTTGTGAGTAGTTTAGAATCAGATTTGGATGGGCGAGAAAGTCGGCGATTCGACGAAGTTTCTTTCGATTGGGCGAGGCTGCTAGCAGGACTACTAGCTGGTGAAGCGAGACTAGGATTATCAGAGTGGCGGTCAACTAGCATCAATCTCTTCAATTTCGGACTTGAAGTTTCTTTCGAATGGAAAGAATTCTGTGCAGAGTTTCTTCGGGGATGCGGTGGTTCCGAGATACAAGGAGAACGAGCTAGACGTTGCGGAGAAGAATTCATCTGAGAGAGGCGAAAACTGTCAAGGAAATTAAGATATTATACAAAAAATACATACTATTATGATGGTCAAAGCGAAGTTCTTTGGCGCCTATTCTCTGCTTCCATGTTCCTCAAGGTCACCTAGCTAGTTTTCTGCTGGTCTCAACGTCAAGGTCCAGACCTCAATGCTGGAGAGGTAGCTTCAGGTACAATTGAAAGAGAAAAATAGCTGCATCGTGATCCCAACAGAGTTGTGTCTGTCGTCAAGGTGCCGCATCAACTTCTGTCATCTCTCCTTCGCTCTGTGCTGTGAGGCGCTGTGTTGCTTTTAACTGCTCTTGCGCCCTCACTCTCTCCCTTTTGCTTTCACATTCCATTCATTTGTAACAAACCTTCATTTAAAACCGTTCATTTCGATGGCATTGGGATTCACTTCGGTTGGGAGAAAGAAGGTCGCAGCTCACCTCACTCTTTATTTCCTCAATATCATTGTACTCGCGCTTGCTGCACGGGTCAATTCGTTTCAAGAGTTTTTCTGTGAGTCTTCCGAGCTTAGATCTTTCAACTGATTCTAATAATTCTCTAAAAGACGCTGCTGATCTCTTCCCACTTGGATTGTCCATAACCAGTCTCGTCATCCTCACTGTAATGTGCGCTCTTTCCTCACTCAATCTCACCTAAGCTTACACTCCATGGCTAAGGATTACCCTTGATTTTGCTACGTCCTCGTCGTATACAGGCCGTCCCCAATTTGAGATTGGTGTTTTTGCCGTTCTGTCCCTGTTCTGGTTAGCGTTCAACGCCTTTTCAACTTCACGATGGCGTCAGGTGCCTTTGAATTGCTCAGCTGTGCCTGCTGGTCTGTATGCTCTATCCCCTTCGACGTTCTACTGACAATGTTTCCAGGCTTTGAGGATGTCAAAACTTGGTGCCAGGATCTTCAAGCGTTGAAGGCGTTTGTTTGGATAGAATGGTTGTTCTGTACGTTGCATTTATCTTCGCCGATTCTCTTTTGACCGAAGACTACAGTCTTCTTCACGGCGTTTGTCACACTTCGCTATGTCATTGCACAAAACACTCGCGGAAACAAACATATCTTCCGCATGCCTCTTTCACGCTATTCACCGAACCAGGCCCGTGCAGCTGATGTCGATTACACGCGCAACAGTGAATTCATGCAGTTCTCTGAACCCAAGTTCTAGGTTCATAGTGCAGCTCTTACGACAATGGCTATAGGGTGAAGGAGAAATGACGAAACTACTACAAATTCCCGCTGGCTAGGAATCTTCATGTTGGCGTTCAGACCCTTTTTTTTTCCTTTTCGAATTCTGGACCCCAAGTACTTATTATTATTATTCGATTGCTGTTCGGTTGTGCTTTTACGATCTTTCAATGCAATTGTATGTACTATATACCCCCCCTCCAACTTCTACCGCTTTTTGCGTTCTGGATCGATCCTGTGGCTGCAACAGCAGCCAAGCCGCCTCGCACGGACATTAGTAGCATTTTTGCTGGCAATTTAAGATTTCATCGAGTAGGCGCATTGTCGGGGCGGCGGTTGAGGAGGAATATATCGCTTCCATACTCTGCGGCCCCGAATCGAATGGCTTAGTTAGGCCCTGATGGTCGGAATCGAAGTCCTGAATACAACCTCCCGCAATCGGTAGTTTATGATTTTTTATACTAGGACCAGGAACGCTGAGAACGACTGAGGGATTGTTCTTGTCGAATCCTTCTCAGTGGCGCTTTGCACAAAAGATAGTCTATAGAGAGTCAAGAGCGGAAATGAAAGGTCTATAGCGGTACTAATTACAGTGGCATCCAGTCTCATTCTACTAGCAGATAAATATAAATATACGAACAGCTATATACATGTATAGCAGATTCCAAATACAAAAAAGGCATAGATCATAATTCCGAGAATCGTGTGTGATGAAAATATCCAAATAACCAAAGCGAAAAAAAAACTATAGTTTAGCAGAAACTGTAGCTGACAGAGCTTGGCACTCTATTAAGCTTACAGACTGATTCCTGTCTTCGTCTCTTAGAAGACGGCGCAGGATCTTGCCACTGGCATTGCGAGGAATGATGTCAATAAAGGCAATACCTCCTGAGAGCCATTTGTGCTTGGACTTTGCGTCGGCGACGTGCTGTCAAAAAGTTTCGTTAACACAAGAATGAGCAAAGTATCGTATCGGCACGATTGAGATATGGTTTTTTTTTTTTCGCATACCTTGTAGATGCTTGATCGAAACTCAGTTGCATACTTTGGATCGTGCCGAGCAAGTGAGGCTGCCGCCGGTTGCAGAACGACAAAGGCTTTCGGTAGTTCTCCAGCATATTCGTCTGGAGTGCCTATAACGGCGGCATCTGCGACATTGGGATGCATCAGAAGATGTCCTTCAAGCTCTGCCGGGGCGACTTGGAGGCCCTTGACCTGAGGGGGATTTGATCATTGAGTTTACAACAAAAGCCAGTCAGTCAGCGATTCGGAGATCACCTTGATGAGTTCCTGCAGGATGGCTTAAAGTTAGCTCGGGGGGAAAATCCTCGACGTCAGAGAACTTGTCTGACCTTGATTCGCTCTACGATGAAGATGTCACCGTTGCTTTCGAAGAAGACTTGATCTCCTGTTCTGAGCCACCTGTTTTGAGCTTGGATAAGTCGTCCAATTCTTTTCTTTTTTTTTCAAAGAATATGACGAACCCGTCAACAAATGTTTGCTTTGTACTAAAAACCAGACGACGTGAGCAATCATTAAACTTGGTGTAGGTTAACGTACGCTTTCTCGTCACCGTAGTATCCGAGAGCGATTTGACCTCCTTGGACATAAAGCTCTCCGATTTCCCCGACCTGGGCGATCGTCCCATCCTCCTTAACCACTTTCGTAAGTGTACCGGGAAGAACCTGTCCGCCACTACCAAGTGTCCCAACATTTTGAGATAAGGGGAACTGAAGGATATTTTCAAGTGAATAAATTGTAAAATTTATATGATCGTGGAGTCACTCACCATGCTAACCTGATCGTGAAGGATATTTCGAGTGAATAAATTGTAATTTGTAGCTGGAATTACTCACTGTTCCACAGGTTTCAGTCATTCCTAGGAATTACATTGATTAGGACACTCCGAGGAGCTCGAAAGCCTAGAGGGGACCAGCTTACCATATCCTTGACCCAAATGAACAACGTTCGGCAATGCTCTTAAAAGTCCGCTGGTAAGGGATGCGCTTAGAGGAGCCGCTGCCACAATGCAGTCTGCAAGACCGTCGGTTAACGGCTAGGAGGAGTCATGTAATTGACTTACACCGCACGCTGGACAGCGAGTAATTCTTCACTGCCGGATGCTACAAGACGTCAGAGTTGTCCAACTTCAACTATCATCTAGGTGAAGCACAAACTTTGCAGAGTAATACCGCTTGAGGCGGAACAATCCTGTAAAGGTCGATAATCAGTACATATACGCACAACGGGAAAAGAGCGGTACGTTAAATGTGTCATGCGATATCGCTCAATACTTTTCAAGAAATTTTCAAAATGGAACCTCGGAGCGAGCACTAGTGACATCTAACAGACAATGAAGTTCTTCAGTGCTAGCTGAGAGCAGTAAGGAAATGGCTCAATTTACCCCTGCGTATAACATGAAGTGTAGCTGAGGGACTTTAGAGTTAGTTCCATACAGTGAAAATCAGACGCTCACGTTATAAACGAGGCCGTAGATATCTATGACATCTTAGTTGCTATACTTCAACCATGGAATGCAGAGAGCTTACGATAAAGTGGTAAAACTAGTGAATAGAGTTATATCAGTGGGAAGCAACGAGTTCGATTTCAGAAGAGAGCTCACATCCACAGCAGATATCCCCAGGCCGGAAGCGCCTGTCTTCCCATCTTGTGTAGTCTTCTCCGATCCGATTGAATGTCGCAGCCTGAATAATGATACTAATCACATTAAAGTGAGAAATAGCTACTGCCTGAACATAAGGATATCAATCAATGTGAGGTTTCCTTTAATGTGAGTTAGGCACCTTTTGGACACCAGTTGTGCCCGATGAAGGAGCAAGAAACGCAATTCGCGTTTTTGCTTCACCATTCTTGAATGGCTTCTCAACCACAGGAGGTAACAGCGTCCCTTGCTGAATCAAGTCATCGAACGACTGGTATGATGACAACAACTGTAAGGAGGTCCTGGCTACAGATGTCGACCCACCAAGAAGGACGATTCTGCTTAAAGGGAGAAGGACCCTGGATGCTGCTTGAATGGCGACAGAAAGACAATCCGTATGCACAAATAGTAGAGTTGGCCGGGCAATGGTCAAATGGTGCACTAGCGGACGATCAGTACTTGAGGTATTCCATGTTTATTTTTAGCAAATACCTAATTCTCCAACCGAAAGACTTGGACTTAGAGTTCTGCGGAATCCATGAGTAATACACCACAGACTTGAAGGGCTAAACTAACGCCACTATACCGCCCAATCGGTGCGTAGCCCATACACATGGGGGGAAATCTAGACAACGTCAATGAGACTTAGGAAGAGAAGTTATGACAAGGTAAAACGCACTAATATGATTGAAACTCATGATTGCGACTAGTGGAAATCCTTCGGGGTGAATATCTCCGATTGAAGCGGGTTAAGTAGAGGAGCCTCACCGATGTCGTCCTCATCTGGGCAACTGATCAGTCCAACCCGATTAAAAAAACAATGATATATCTTTCAGACGTACTGAAAGTCCAATTAGCACTGACTGCGGAGGCCAGGTGTTGTGTTCGTGCTCGCAGCTTCAAGATTGGCAAGTAAGTCTATGAAAATCGTTTCACACCGTGAACGCACCTCTTCCATAGAAACATATTCTCCAGTGTCATCATCTATGAGGCACGGCGTGTCTACGAGTCTTTCAGGTCGTGAACCATGACGAAAATCATCCAGAAGAAACTGGGGCACAGACAGATTCGATGGAACGTCCTGAAGGGGAGGAACAATAGCTTGACTGCAAGTCATGGTTGGAAAAAAGAGATCAAGAAAGAGACAATGGGAAAAAACCAACTGTTCAGCCACTGAGCTTTATGGATCTTCTAAGCGAATGATTCGGATGATGAGAAAAGCTAGGGTTGGTGCTAACCATCAATTGATAAGCTTCATGAATCATAAGTAGAAAAGTAGGACAGATTCCCTCCTAAATCTGTCGGAAGTCTATCATGTAAAGGGATCTCCGAGGGACCTAGATGCACAGCTGAGCAGTATGAAGCTAAAGTCCAGTCAAGCACCCACCTAAGATTGTACATATATTCCAACTGGAGTTGAGCAATAAATAACGACATTGAAACACTAAATGGAGGTTACATGACAGAAACACCAAGTGCACGACCTATGATCTGACACTTAGCGCGATATTTATTCGATATTTATTCGTATCTGCGGTCGCCGGACAGTGAGAAAAGCGTAGTGTAGAAACGAGGAATACGAGCGGGGTTTACTTACGCACCTTCGATGAATAAACCAGGAGTAGACCAGGAGTAGACAGGCGATGTCGGACATAAGTATCGGTTTCCCCGGGTTTCCCTATGAAAACACACGCACGATGTAGGAAGGAAGAAAGCAATGATTTGATATGAATACAGCGCCCTAACTACAAAACAGGATACAGCTCCTGAATTTAGCCTGAGCCAAGAGCTTTACGAAGGTGAGCGTCTAATGTCTAGTCAAAATCATCGTCTTTCGGCGATGTATAGGCGTTGTGAAGGAGGAATAGCATGCTCCGCGGGCATTTCTACACCGCCCGCAAGTATACCAACTCGCATCATCGCTAGCAACTGTTGGCCCTTAGTTAGTGGCGGCGAAAGGCAGGAATTAGATAGAAAGACTGTACGTTATGAGCAGCGTTCGAATGGGAATAAAATCCTCCAAAGAATGAAGTAGTCATATCGTGACCTGAATTTTTTGTCAGGAGGCTGGGACCGCCTGGATGTCGTTCTATAAAGGACGAAACATCATGAATGAAGCCGGAAACTAGGAGCAATGTGCGCGATTTGGACTCTTCCTGAACTATATTTGTGCCTATTTAGGTATACTGGACCGTTGAGATGGTGTGTCATCCTCACATGTTTCCCAACTGACAACAGGAAGCTCCTCCACTGGAGAAGGCCATGAAACCGAATCTTGTGTCTTCTTTAAACTTTTTAATTGCATGGTAAGAGCGCTCTTCACAATTTCATTATTCGGGAACATTCGAAGATTATTTGCAAGGCCAAGTCGGTTACATATAGCAATGAACCACTTGGCAGGATCAGTTGTACCGAACCCACAAAAAACGATCATAGACTAACCTTGGTGGGGTCATACTGATACCACATGTACGCGTTTCGGTAATCCATTGGGAACTGGAAGGTGTGTTAGTTGTTGTGGAATACATTAAAGATATCGACACGGACTTGGTGGTGGAAATTATGATATCCTTCACCCATTGTAAGTAAAGCTGATACGAAATGATCGCGAGGGCTCAGTTTATCATCGTAGGGTGTTGATCCAAGATGATGGGCAATTGAGTTGATGCAAAATGTGCTCTATTCAGATATCGCTCAGCAAAACAATTTTACGACAGCATATTAAGGAACTAACATGATGAGCCACAGTAAGCCGAAGGGTAGCAGCGAAGCAGAAACCACCCCACCAATCACCCCACAGAAGCCCCGGGATGACCGAGGGGAGTCCGAGCCCAAATAACATAGCTAGGACGAAATACTGATGATGCTGAAATTGTATTAGTGAATCCTTCCGAAGGTCTGAGATATCCGCAGTTCCGGTGTGCAGCTCTGTTTTGAAGAGCATCCATCCTATGTGAGCCCAAAATAGGCCATAATGAGCATTATATGGATCTTTTGAAGTGTCCGTGTAGCGATGGTGAGACCGATGTGCTCGAGCCCACCAGTAACAAGAACCTTGAACCGCACTGGTGCCACCAAAAATCAGGAACCATTGGAGAGGCAGGGAAGCGGTATATGCCCTATGTGACCAGAGTCGATGATATCCTTCATTGTTCACTTAGTATGTTACAGAGACCGAAGTCGAATCCATACCGGCGGTAATGCCTAACGGAAAGGAAAGGTCAGAACGAGAAACGGAAATAGAGCGGAGGCTCTTACCCAACATGGTAAATACATAATACAAAACTGAGAACCCCACTGTCGGACTGCGAAGAGGGACCAAGTACAAGCCAGCGAGAGCAATAGACGGTGTAAGCGTAAGAACTGCGATGTTGAACCACCGAATGCCTGTAATGGTAGGGAGGTCCTTGGTGTAGGTCGAAATGGAGAGTGAGATCATGACGGGGATAATTGAAGTCTTGGAAATTGTGGACCGGTAAATAAGGCTTGTTTGCTCAAATCTGCAGGAAGATTCCCTTTGGAAGCTTGGTGATTTGCATCGAATGACTGTATGATATTTAGTCAAAAACGAGCGTGGTTGCGGCTAAACTTGTGTTGATTCCGACTGAGATCGCTGCATCCCAAGTTTTTTTACTATTAAAATTTAAAGCGCGCCATCATTAAATCGTGTATTGAAACATCCGGCTTCCGACCGACTAAAAGAACCGTACCTTTTAAATTTAGAGCAATCTAGGTGCTATGTAACCAATCTCAAAACCAGAACCCATTCATGAGCGTCGAGTATGCTGGAGAAAGCAACATTCCATCAGAAAGAACAAACTATGAACAGGTAACGGCACACGAAAGACCAGTGCTTGATTGGCACGTTCAACGCCTCATCTGGCTGATCCCAGACAATCTGGATGTCTGAAAATCTACATCACTCTGGAGTTTGTTGTCTTCCGTGAAATGGATAGGGATGAGTCATGATGAAATAAACCAATAGCGGAGACTATCATTGACTGGAAAACGGGATTTCTAACACGCATGATTGCAGTGAAGCTCTGGCAGAGTAGGGTCGAGCCTGTGAGAGTTGTGAGAGAAGCTGAGAAAGTAATTGAGCGCTCAATTGACGCCCAAGACGTTCTCTTTTTCCTTTTTTTGTATGTATTGAAGGCCAACGTCGGCGGTAGAAACTTCTGATCAGTATGGAGTCACAATCAGTCTGAGAGTGAGCTCATCATTCATGGTTTGTACTACTCACTCCTTCAATTCCCTTCCGACAAAGCGCTGTCATACGACCTCATACAACTCATACAACTCATACGCCTCATGGATAACGCGGCTTTCCGTCTCTTCTTCTTCTTCCTTCTCTCTGTCACGGGGCACGCACCACTGGTGACCGCTGCAACCTTCTTGCACCTAAAATACCCGATGACTTCGAAGAATGCACCGTTTCTCTCTCTTTTCCCTTAAACCATGAAGATGAATCTCTTCATCGTTATCTCAGCTACGGCTGCCGCCATTTTCAGAGGTGTTGCTGGTACTCAGTTGCCTTCTCAAGCAGTCGTGGGTTTGAGATTTAAATCTCCTTGGTATTAAATCTGAATCTTTTGCATTGCAGTTCATTGATCCCCGCTCGTTCGCCGTGATGGGTCCAAATGCAGACTTCCGCAACGATTCCTTTACTCAGCTCTTCAATCCAACCTCGACTACGCCACCTTTTTTCCAGGTATTCGATGAAAGATTCTTGACCATCCTTGGAGAATCTCCGTCGATCCGTGAAATAGCGTCAAACGCCACATTCGCCTTCGCTCATGAAGGTAGGAATGATATATGAATATCATTCGATTGTTCTAAACGCAGATAATCATATAGCTCCTATCTATGTTAACGAAACGGGCGAGGTTCTTTGCCGGTGGAAACAGTTTTGAATATACATTAACGATCGTGTTCTAGGTTTTCTTCTCTTCCAATGATGGAGGTCAGTGACAACATCAATCCCGTGAAGTAACAAGCGCAATGACAATTTCAGGTCCCTTGGGTTTTAGCAATCTCTTTGAAAATAATGTGGTTAGCAAAATTAGTATGAAAGATGTCGAAACGGCTTTAGCCGCAAATGCCAGTGGGCCAGTGAACGTTCCTGTAATTCAAGTAGGTTCGCAGAGATGTAATCTCGCTCAATCTGCTTACTTCCATCTAGTTGAACCTCTCAGATAACGTGCAGGTCTGACGTTCCTCAGATTTAAATCTTCGTTAACATCTAATGCGCTTCAGATGACAAACGGCGGAACAGGTCCCTACAATTCCTCTCTAGTCCTTGTAACGTCGGGACGGGGCTCCTTGCCACCTTCAATCGTCCTTGTGAATCCACTACCTCCATACAATTCTACCGTTCTGTTGGACAATTTCTATGGTCGACAATTCAACTCTTTGAATGACATCAAGATCCATCCAACAAACGGAAAATTCTTCTTCACAGATGTCGAGTTTGTGCCTCTTCTATGTACTTTCAAGAAAGAGACCTCATGCTACTACTAATTTAGTTATGGGTTTCTCAACCACTTCCGTCCGGCACCTCTCATGCCTTTCCAAGTCTACCAATTCGACCCAGAAACCAGCGTTGTACAAGTTGTTGCTGATGGGTTCAATAAACCCAATGGACTGGCATTCTCACCGGACGGAAACATATCTTATGTGTGAGCGCAATGTATTCATGAATAATCGGCAGGAATGACATATCCTATTCCCAGGTGTGATACGGGCGCGTCTGGCGGGTTTCTTGGAGACAATGGGACCCTACCGGCCACCATGTACGTATATATCAATCTTATCTCCCGTTTGGCTTGGCTTGATTAACGGGCTCTTGAAGTTATGCATTCGATGTGGATCCAGTGTCTCATGCTTTCAAAAATCGACGAGTGTTTGCATATGTGGACGCGGGGGTCCCTGATGGAATCCAAGTGGACAGTGATGGTAGCATCTCTCTACACATCGTTTAACGATTCTGTGTACTGAAATAAATCCTTAGGAAACATCTACAGCGGTTGTGCAGATGGGACCCAGGTAATGCGTTTCGTCATGTGAAACTAAACAAAAATAATTGACATGCCGAAGGTTTGGTCCCCTGAAGGAACCTTGCTTGGGAAGTTTGTAGTGGAGTCGAGCTCTCCGTCCAACCTAGGTATGCCGCCCACATGTACAGTGCATGATCATGGTATACTTACAGTCAAATAGGCACGGCAGAAATGATATTCACGAGTTCTCCCAATGGGCTGGTAATCTTGGCTGAAACTAAGATGTACTTTGCGTCCATCGCGGCTAAAGGCGTTCCTCTTACCGGTCCGACATAACCACTCCCTTCCTTGTAGTTTGCTACTTCTTCCGAAATCTACGAATTGTATGACTTCCGCCGACCTCCTTCATGTCCATCTATCTACACCAACAATCTAGATATCATCTTGTCCAAGTTCTTACACATCCCGTGAATATACGGTGATTGCCTCGGCGGAGGTGTGCTCAATTAGCTATCTACATTTCTTCCGCTGGAGGTGTGCTCAATTAGCTATCTGCATTTCTTCCGCTGGCGATATGCGTTTTTGAACCTCCGAATTGCCTACGTCCGCAAAGTTTAACAAGTAAACTCCGCGAATCTCATTAAAAGTTGTCACCAAGATTAGAGCCGCGTTGAATGGTGATTGTTTACTGATATACATGCACCGCAATGAAAATTGACTAGGTACACCTTGAGGATAAGAAAGCTTGGAATAGCCTGCCAACTAATGATCACATAAACTCACAAAGATTCACAACAACATCTGCCGTACATGGAGATCCTCAGCATTGCAATAGACCTGATATTATTGGTAAAAAGTAGCCTCACTGCCTCAGGTTCCGTACAATTTTTTCTTCAAGACAGCGTGTCGGTTTTTGGCAAGGGAAATACATCTAGCCAACGTATCTGTATGGTCTAACGCCTGTCCTGTTTCCACGCCAGATCCGAGCTGAGAAAGCGCTAGAACTTGCGCGTGCGCGTCAAGGATGACTGAGATAGCAGTATCAAGTAGAGGTTCTTCGAACGCGGTTGGATCGGGTAAGAGGTGCGATCTGGAAGGAAACGACTCATTAGCATGTAATGCAAGTGACAAAGGGAAGAAAAAGAGTGTTGTCTACGATAGCCGAGTACTTACCCAGCGAATACGCCAAAGGAAAACGCCATTGGAAGCATGTCCTCTTGCATTGCTAGCTTGTGGGGAGGCTTCGATAGATCCGAACCCGGACGGCTACAAATCGTACGACCGAGCTCTGGGTCAAAATCTGCATGTGGCAAAGAGACTGTAACCACGCGTCAAATTGGTCTCGTTTACCAAGGCGAGATAAACGCTCACCGTCTCGCAGGGCACAAACCATTGCCAGAAGAGCAGCATCAAACACATTCCCGTCATAGTTGATCACCGTTGCGTCGACATAAAGAACCCAGGCTGCTTTTCCTGGACATATACATAGAGACGACAGCGGTACCAAGCCATTCGCAGTGACAACTTCATTCAACCTTTCAGAGAGCACCTGAGCTTCTTCTGTCGGCGGTCCAGGTTTAAATTTTGGAGAACATAATGCGGGTAGATCAATATTGGGGACTGCGAAAGTTGTCAAGATTCTAATATGTCAAACAAACTAACCACACACCAATGAATCCTTCTTCTGGATTATCCAGCTCTGGTTCACAAATTTCTGCCTTAACTCCGCAAACAACAGTAGTGTTTCCTAGACGAACTAGAGCAGATCCAGAAGCGGTTGATATCGAGCCTAGAAAAGACTGATTTTAGAATCCTAGGAAAAGGAGAAATGACAGAGCCCCACCGACATTGACTTCGACGTTCCTCCATCCGTTTTCATCCAGGGATTCTTGGGCAGTCGATCTTCCATCCGGCCTAACTTGTTCTTCAAGAAAACGTTCCAGGTATATTCGGGGATGTAATCTTTGGAATGTCGCTGCTTTTAAAGCTTCAGTTTCTGCAGCGGAAATCGTTGAGTTCACGGAAGAGCTTGCTGAATCCATATGGCTCAACTTGGAGGTTGAAAGAAAGTGAAGAGGCGCGGACGTCAGCGGTCCGATCTCAAGCGCCCATTCCTCCCGAGAATACCGCTTTTTGCACTCTAATACAGTAGCGTACATATTCGAGGAGCAAAAAATGTGCAAGGGCAACGGGAAAAAAAACTATTTTATGTACGTGTCCATGTTGTCGAACAATTTAGCATGGAGAGCAATAATCTCGAGGCACAAAGGCCTGCCCGTCAAGCACTATAAGCTCATCTCGCTTGGCTCCGCCTCTATCCTGCAATTCAAGTAGTATAACGCATGCCATTTTATGTCGGATGGATGCTGCAATGATCTACTCAGTACTGACCCTTGACCTTGGCAGCCATCTATCGTTTTCATGTAAGCAACTTCGAACTCGGAAGCAAGAAAAAAAAGTCGAGCAACGCACCAAGTTGAGAGCAGAACCAGCCTTGAACCACTCAATCTGACCCTCGTTGAAGGAATGGGCAACTTCGAACCATCTTCGTGCTTCAAAACCAAAAAGCATACCCTGCTTCTTCAAGTTGGTTTCGTGAATACGCCAAGCCACCGAGGAATCTGGGCTCAAGAGTAGCGTGCTCGCGAGAAGAACCTTCACCGTAGTTGTGGTCACCGATGACAACCCACTTGATGCCCTTTTCACGGTAGGCCGCAGCAACCTTAGGAACACCGTCATATTCATCGGTAAGCTGGTTCTTGACCTTGTTTGCGATGTAGTTCTCCGCGTTGATAGCACCAATCAAGCAGTTTTCTGGGTGAAAAAAAATTTAGAGAAAAGAATCTAGCGCAAAAGTAATCAAGTTTACTGACGAGAGATGTTCTCAAGATGTCCACGGTACTTGAGCCAAGGACCACCAGCGGAAATGTGATCAGTTGCTAAAATACACTAAATTAGCAATCTGAAGAGACCGAAAGCTAAGTTCTGAACTCACTGCACTTGCCCGTAACCTTGATAAGGATAAAGAGGTCAAAGGGGGTCTTTCCATCCCAGGGCGCGAAAGGCTTCAACAGCTAGAGACGGTCACTCTTGGGGTCGACGGCCACGGCGACGCTGGCACGGTCTTCGGGAGGAGGCTGGAAAGTGTCTTGTCCCGGGTCATAACCGCGAGGGGGAAGTTCGTTACCGCTAGGCTGGGAAAACTTGAAGGGCTTGCCGTCAGAGCCAGCAAGATGATCGGTCATTGGGTTAACGCGTAAGTAGCAGGGTTCGCGTCGTTACGTCCGGTGAAGTTACGGTTGTAGGAGGTGATGAATACAGACACATATGTTACGAGTTGATCTCAAATCAAATGGAGAAAAAAAAGCGTACTTGAGTTGGCTTCGCCCTTCTTAACATCCTGCCTGTGAACCACTTTTCACATTGAAGTCTCACGCTACCTCTCCAAGTATCACTCATCACGACCTCCAATCTCCACCCCAAAAAAATCCATATTTGAATTCGACTCGTTGCACCTTTGTAAAGTACTTTACATCCTCCGGAATTGACTGGCCCCACTTTGCTGCTCGATCGAAATCGATGACTCGCCAGGCGTGGATTCTGCTATGACGAGGACAGATTTGAGACCGGGGACCAAACGAGGACGACGGGGAAGGGGAGGAGCAAAAGGAAGGGGAAGAAGAAGAAGAAGAGACTGGGCGCAAAAAGTTGTTGAATTTAACATCACTATGCAGGACACCCGCAGAACTCAAGTCGAGAATGTCCACAATTTCCGTTCTACAAAAAGTCAGTCATATATATCAGACATTGCATAGATCGATTCACTCAGACTCCTTCGATAATGTATTTATACCGGGTTAGGAAAATGTTCACCCAATCGCTCGGTGATGAGAACACCAACAATTGGAGAACGGTCTGTCCTCGCGATCCACCGATCCAGAGTCCAGGGGCATTTATCCCTACACGTTCGTTGGTCATCGGCAAAAGTGTCTGAATGCGCCTGGTCGTCGTAAAACCGGTCGTACACAAGCTCATCGTCATCCTTGTGTGGCAAGCGCTCTACCTCTGACCACGCCTTGATATGAAGAGTACTGGATAGCGATGTGGTGAAAAATCCAAAACAAATTGGCGTGATTATGCCCTGACATCCATCTGTTTTTGCTATCTGCTCGTAAAACCGAGCTTCTCGAGCTAGACTACGGATGAATTCCGCCTTGGCTAGTTTGACGCAGAATTCATCTGGGAATGGGCACGGGAGTGAGCTCAGTGAAAGAATCTTGCCTCCTGGGCCCTGGCGAAGACAAATAAGACGCGCGGCGTAAGTGATAGATATGCGACCTTCGCCCAGCCGCTCAAGCAGCTCAAAATCGGCATGAGCTTTTCCGACAGAGAGAGGAAGAGAGTCCCATTTAGAGTCGGTTTCCGTTGGACATTCTTCTGTGCACCATATATAGCGTTTTGCGGGGAATGATTGGTTTCGAACGAGAGTGAGAGGTTCGGAGCAAGAGTCGCGACCTGAGCTGGAGCTTGCAAGCCCACGGAGTGTTACGGAGGAGAAGAACGAAAGCACCTGGGAAATACATTTTATAATCAGCATACAAGCAACAGAGAAAGCTCTTACATCGAGAGGGTGTTCCATAGCTCGAACGGTGAACGGTAAGTCACTGGCAGGATTCCCTGTGACACTTGGTCACGTGGTGTCGGAGCGTAAATCAATAAATAAATTCGTTAACGCACGATCGTCATCTCACCTCTCTCCCTCTTTTTTGTTCATCGTACGTTCTGGTATTTTCCCTGTGTCCAATTCTTACAAGTTCCGGCTTTATATCCGATTCTTAGTACGCTCCGTGTACGCTGGCACACAAACGCTTGTCACCTTCAATCGCCACCTCTTTAATTATCATCATGCCTCCATCCTCACTTTTTTTTGTCTCCATCCGGAATCACCTGTGAACCTGTTGTCCGGAATCCCTTATCCACGATGGATACGACATTCACTACGGCTGCTCATGGTGTACTGGATGAACAAAAGGTCCACTGATCCACTCTCGCATCAACGAGCTGCTGCCCTGTTGCATGCTCAGGAGGCTGTTGTCTTAGGCAGGTGTCCTGTACCTATTACGAGTACAGCCGGTGCCAGGGATGAGGGAGAAATTCAGATTATAAGTATTCTCAAGGCTGCAATTGTCTAACTTATCTGCTAATACAATATTTACGGACGAGGTATCCGAACCGAGCGCAGCCAGCTATATATCCTTATACAAAATTTTCACCTCTTACATTAACTCACTAATCACGACCTCCAATCTCCTCCCCAAAAAAATCCACATTCGAAATCGACTCGTTGCACGTCTGTAAAGTACTCTACGTCCCTTGGAATTGACTTGCCCCATTTTACTGCTCGATCGAAATCGATGACTCGCCAGGCATGGATTCTGCTATGACGAGGACAGATGGCGCCAAACGAAGACGAGGAGAAGGAGCAAGAGGGAGGGGAAGAAGAAGAGGCCGGGCACAAAAAGTTGTTGAATTTGACATCCCCATGCAGGACGCCTGCAGAACTCAAGTCGTCTAGAATGTCAAGAATTTCCGCTCTACGGAAGCCAGTCATATCAGACATTGCATCGATCGATAACTATGAATGACTCACTCAGACTCCTTCGATAATTTATTTATACCAGAACCGCTAGGAAAATGTTCGCCCAGTCGCTCGGTAATGAGAATACCAACGATTGGAGAACGATCTGTCCTCGCGATCCACCGATCCAGAGTCCAAGGGCATTTATCCCTACACGTTTGTTGGTCATCGGCAAAAGCGCGTGAATAAGCCTTGTCGTCGTAAAACCGGTCGTACACAAGCTCATCGTCATCCTTATGCGGTACGCACTTTATCTCTGACCACGCCCTGATCTGAAGAGTACTGGGTAGCGAGGTCGTGAAAAATCCGAAACAAAGTGGCGTAATTATGCCCTGACAGCCCTCTGTTTTTGCTATCTGCTCGTAAAACCAAGCTTCTCGAGCCAGACTACGGATGAATTCCACCTTAGCTAGTTTGACGCAGAATTCGTCCGGAAGTATGCATAAGAGTGAGCTCAGTGGAAGAGTTTCGCCTCCTGGGCTCTGACGAAGACAAATAAGGCGCGCGGCGTAAGTGATAGATATGCGACCTTCGCCCAGCCACTCAAGCAGCTCAAAATCGGCATGAGCTTTTCCGATGGAGAAAGGAAGAGAATCCCATTCAGAGTCGGTTTCTGTGGTACACTCATCTCTGCACCATATATAGCGTTTTGCGGGGAATGATTGGTTTCGAACGAGAGTGAGAGGTTCGGAGTAAGATTCGCTACTTGAGCTGGAGTTCGCAAGTCCACAAAGCGTTACGGAGGAGAAGAACGAAAGCACCTGGGAAGTACGTTTTATAATCAGTGTACAAGCAAGGAGAGAAAGCTCTTACATCGGGAGGGTGTTCCATCGGAAGAGCTGACAAAGTCGTGCTTCTTCAGCCGTAACTACAATGACCACCTTTACAGAACCAATATTGTGACCAACACCGTAGTGTTTTGGTATGCAGGAAGCCCTCTACGTCCTCAGAACGCGAAAAAAAAGAGTTTGCCTTTGGTGAAACTATGAAAGGCACCATGAGCGCTATCATCATGTGAGTCTGACATGAGCAATCGTGAATGTGGCTGTGTAACGATTTCTGCTTTATGACCTAGCGTACAGAGGCTACATTCCTTCTATGCTTAACTTTCCCGCTCCAAATAAAGTCAGTTTAACAGTTGGCGCTAGAATATGGTCTAAACATGCACTCATTGCTTGGCGATACCTCTGCTTTTGACGATACCTCTGCTTAGGCTTCAGAGCCAATGAAACCGACCCAACTCCAAACAACAAGGAAAAACCAAAAGCAATCAGTTTCTTCAGGTTGGTGAGGAACGCCTTCCGGAACCATAGCCGTCATCAAAGAAAATGCGCAGGCATTGTTTGGAAATTATATACCGGAACCTACACTGGCTCCCTAATTCCATGCTGGTGTATGAGATTCGCTTACAGGAAGGATACTGGATGAGATGGTTGCAGGATTGGAGTGAAGGAGTTGGGACAGGTGTCGTAATGTCACCTTGGATATTTCGAGGGTTCATACCTAGACCTTATATGATGGAGAATGAGCATGAAATTGGCTGGAGGCACGCTCCCTGAACGTTTGAACCATGACAGAAGATATACCTTGGTGAGATGACTTTCGAAAATTATGTTCTGTACAATTCTAAAGTATCTTCGCTTGAATTCACTACTTTGCATACGGATAGTATCTGGTTTCCGAGCTTCAAACGCCTCTTTGTTGGTGGGTATTCCTTCTTTTCGGATGACTACTGGATTGAAGAATGATTTAGGATAATGTGTCCTATATTGGATCTGAGCTTGCACTAGTACAGATCTGCGACTTGTCCTCTGATCTACATATTTGGGAAACTGATTCAGAGAATTACTGTTTGAGCCTGTGGGATTTGATTTGGTCCCAGCCCATGCTGCTTGCATTCTACCAGTATGTATGTTCCGAACTTTCCGTGTCACAATCTGACAAACTGAATGGTGATAGCTTCTTCATTGCCAGAAGACAACATCAGAGGCTTTATCTTGGGGCTGTCCAACTTCATTGAAGACGATTTGCCGATAGTATGGAATTGATAGCCAAAACTACATGCTATACCCGCACAGTAGGTGCTAATACTGTAGTAATCCAATAACCTTCCTTCCTTCCTTCACCCCTCTTTCGCTCTCCCAGTGAAAAGGTTACTGTTTGACTAGTGCCCTCAGCCAACATGAACCGCCATCATCCTTATGCAGGCTGTGAAAATCATCATCCAGGTTCTCAGGGAACCCCTCGTCCAAAGAGGCTCATTAACCGGTGGTTGAGAGGACGTCCACTCAGCGATACAGCTTTTACAAGCCAAATGGAATGTCAAGCTACTGACTCTACTAGAGTCCAAAACTTTCGTGGTTGTGATCATTCAACTCCAACTTATAGTCGTGTTTGAGTTGTGGAACACGATCTTTTTACCATCTGCCCAGAACCTCGGTTGGTGACCATTACCAGCAGAGTCATTGGTCAGGATGGCCAGATCCAAGCACATCTCGAACGTTCACCTAGCGGAGTATGGTCTATTCATCTGATGGATAGTCTCGACCCTTTCACTGTCAAATTTGACAATCCCTCATTTCGGGACGTTCTTGCCAGTAAACAACCATGGAATCATATGGAATGGAGCACAACATCTCGCATTAATGTTCTTCTTGAACTGCTTTATTGGGTATGTAATCTTTTTTCAGGCCATACTCTTAAAGTTGATTTTCGTTTGGCTTTGGTAACAGGAATCAAAGCTCTCCGTAGAAGATGACTTCAAATTTGAGCTATTCAGATGCACTCGGTGTATTGTGCGAGAATTTGAGGTGCTCCCTTCTTCACTTTATGTTCAGGGTCTTACAAAGGAAGGAAATCATCCAAAATGGGGCAGAGGGTACGTGGTATGTACCTTCTATGTTGATGCATAGTAACTCCTTGGTTGCTAATTGTGCTGTTGTAGGATATCTGGAAAGGACAAACAGCAAGCGAAGACCCCGTATGTCTCAAGGTTCTTTGCGTTTTCACCACCGAAGATACAAGGAAACAGCTATTCAAGGTATCTTCTGCTTTGGATGCATCTTGGATACCTATTCATTGCGATTTAGGAGTTCTCTCAAGAAGCACTGGTTTGGAGCCAGCTGGAGCATCCAAATGTCCTTCCATTCTTGGGTACAGATGCGGACCTTTTTCCGGAGAGCTATTGCTTAGTTTCACCATGGTGCAGCCATGGTAATGTTATGATTTATCTGAGTACTCATCCTGAAGCCAGCAAGATGAGAATTGCAAGTCCTATCATTGGTTCTAAATATGCAAACACTGATTCCACTTACACCATAGATATTGGATATTCTCAAAGGGCTGGAATACCTACATACAAGAAATCCACCAGTAGTTCATGGGGATCTCAAAGGTGTATGTACCATACACTGTTCCTTCCTTCTATTAACTGAAACATTTGTTGTAGGCCAACATCCTAGTATCTGATCTTGGGCAATGTCGGCTCACTGATTTTGGTCTAGCAGGAATGATGACTACATTGCAGACACTCTCATCTTCAATGGGAAACGGTACTGGTGGTAGTGTCAGATGGATGGCCCTGGAATTGTTTGATTATACAACAAATTCAAGACCGTCCACATACACGGATATGTACTCACTTGGTTGCACAATTTATGAAGTAAGTGATTATTCTTATTAATCCATACTGGGCTGCTGAACATGTTATAGATTGTTACTGGTTCACCTCCTTTCTCTGGGAAATCTGACCCCGCAGTAATCTTCCAAGTAATGAGTGGATCTAGACCATTGCGCCCTACAGAGGGGTTCTCTGATCAACTATGGAAAGCAGTAGAAAAATGCTGGGTGGATCCGGATAATAGGCATACTATCAAGACATTCATGGATGAACTACTGATGCAGGTGTGGACTGAGGAAGTGAGCTACAGTGATTTCGAAAGGTTGGAACCTCCGAGGCTGTCTTTTTGAAAGCCAGGTTTGCCTTTGAACCAGAACATAATTCTTTCAAGTTCACAGCCATCAATATCATTTATGGCTCCGATTCCGGTAGCAAATCAACTACAGAATTATATGGAGGGGAGTGCAAAAAATGGGCAAATGAACTCTATGGGGAACAGTGTTGCTGCGCAGCCACAAAGTCATCTTCAAGGGACAGCTGCAGGTGATGCTGATATGGGCTTCTATCGCTCTCTTGACAGTGAAGAAGAGTACACAATTTCGCTTCCCTATCTACCAGTATGTATTTTCTTGGTTTCACATTTTATTGTGCCATCTCATATTCTCACGCCAGGTATCTATTAGTTGACTAAATCTTAAAGTTATTCGCGAACGATTGCATCTCTTCTGGGAGGTGCTTGCCACGCCTTTAGCGAAGACCGAGGGCCCGTTCATACCCCAACCAATGTATATTGGGCATGAATTGGCCAACGAAATTATTGTCCTGGATGATCCCATCTACTTCTGGGTAGAAAACCCAGATGAATGTGGTATTTTGCTTTCGGAAGCTCTCCTTCCTCGTGCACCGAGATGACTTGTATGAAGAGAACAACCGATGTTTGTAGGGAAGGGACCTTTGGTTCAATCCAACTCGAGGTATGAATATCTGTTTCTTAGATCCAACATCTCTCATTCAACAGTGAGTCATCTTTAGTGGCCAGGTTACTGTCCGTGGAGCCATCAGATTCCTCTGGATTTTAAGACCCCTCCTAGTCCCATTACTCGGGCGAAGCTTGCCAACAACGTTGCACGATGCATCCAGAGATTTATATCTGTGAGATTTTCTTCCTTTGGTCTGTTCCCATTACTTATTTGTTTTTAAGGAGGCACAAAATCATCTAGTTGAGGACGAGTCCGATGCTCATTGGCGGGTCGGTCAAAGCGGAGCAGGAGAGGGTTCTATCAAGCTTGAAGACCTCATCCTGGTTAGCATGCATCATGTATCTATACACTCTTGGCAGCCACAGCTCAGGCTTACTCGCCCGCTCGACAAGTAGGGTTGGGCAAAAAGAGACTCTCACATTTTTCTTTTTGAATATTTCGCCTGTAGCGTCTTTAGCTGAACATGTACAATATTTTGCAGTCTCAACATCTCCATTTATTCTCGATAGGTATTCCGACCCTCTCTAGGTTTAAAAAATATTCAATATCTTGGTGTCGTTGTTCCCCGACTCCACTGGATCGCGTTTTCAAGTTCTCGAACTGCAATGGCTTCTGTGTGGTCGGTGTCGTTGCGTTGTCCTTACTAGCCATATATTGGTCGGGAATATTGAAGTGATCGTAACTGGAGGAATGTACTAAAAGGGTGATCGCGGCACCCTTCTTGCAGCACAGGTATCAACATTTAGACAGTATCTCTTGACTCTTGAGCACAGTTAACACGGATTCTTAACTGGCAGTGATTTTAGTTCACTAAAAATATGAACAAAATTGACACGGTTCGACAATGAAGGGTTGAAGATATGAGCTGAAATAATTTTGAGGATTCCAGAAAGCAGCGAAACTGATTCTCGCCCGTAGTCGCATTTTAGATTGGTACGTAGCCTATGTTCCGAACTTTTCATGTCACAATCTGACAAGCTGAATGGTGCCGGCAGAAAAACAACTTCTCCATTCAAAATTGGCTCAGCCTCGTAGAGAATGATGTTTCGTAGAGCTGTAGAACTTTTTTTTTTGTAGAGCTCGCGGAATGCGACAAGTTTGTGTGCCAGCGCTAATTTTTGGTTGTGCCGAAAATGACCTCGAGAGGTTCACCGAAAAATGTCGAAATGGGTAAGATTTTCGCTGAATTTGACCCTTACCAGCATCGAGCCCAAACAAGGCCTGTTATTTTGCTTCCGCGTCTGCTCTGGAGTCGAGTCGTACGAAAATGCCCAAAGGAAAGTGGAAAAGTCATAAAATCAGGCTCCACCACTAAGCTCGAATAAATCCTGCTCAAACCCGCAATGAAACTACCCGACTTGAAATCGCCGCTCAAAATTCACGTGGTTGCTCACTACAAACTCCGGTTCTACACAAGTCTACAGCTCTACAAAACTTTCTCTACAGGACTGTAGAGCCACGTTTGAACGAGGCTACGAGGCTATTATAGGCGCTAATCCTATCACCTTTTTCACTCCCACTACTAAAGAGGTTAGTCTCCCAGTAAAGTTTCACTCCTTACATGAAGCGTGAAAATCGTCTTGCAGGCTCGGAGCCCCCTCGTTCTACTAGAAGAGATGAGGATGGTTATTCAACTTCAACTCACAGTCGTGTTACCCTCCGCTCGGAATCTCGGGCGGTAAATATTACCAGAAAAGTCATCGATCGCGATGGCCAGATCCAAGCACATCTCGAGCGTTCAACTAACGGGGTATGGTCTATTCATCCAACGGATAGTCTTGACGCTTTCACTGTCAAATTTGATCATCCTTCATTTCGGGAAGTTCTTGACAGTAAAGAACCGTGGAATCATGTAGAATGGAATACACCATCTCGCATTAATGCTCTTCTTGAGCTGCTTCACTGGGTATGTAATCTTTGTTCAGCCATTTTCTTGAAGTTGATTTGCACTTCGTAACAGGAATCAAAGCTCTCGGTGGAAGATGACTTCAAATTTGAATTATTCAGATGCATTCGGCGTGTTGCACGAGAATTTGAGATACTCCCTTCTTCACTCTGTCTTCGGGGTCTTACGAAGGAAGGAAATCATCCGAAATGGGGTGGAGGGTATGCGGTATGTACATTCTATTTTCTAACTCTCAGATAGCTAATCAATTTACGGTAGGACATCTGGAAAGGACAAACAGCAAGCAGAGACCCCGTATGTCTCAAGGTTCTACGCGTTTTCACCACCGAAGCTTCAAGAAAGCAGCTATTCAAGGTATCTTCTGCTCAAGTGCATCGTGGATACCTACTCATTGCGATTTAGGAGTTCTCCCAAGAAGCACTTGTTTGGAGTCAGTTGGAGCATCCAAATGTCCTTCCATTTCTGGGGACAAATATGGACCTTTTCCCGGAAAGCTATTGCTTAGTTTCGCCGTGGTGCAACCATGGTAATGTTATGATTTATCTGAGTACTCATCCTGAAGCCAGCATGATGGGAATTGCAAGTACTACCGTCGTATTTGAATATGCAAACACTGATTCCACTTACACCATAGATATCGGATGTTCTCAAAGGGCTGGAATACCTACACACACGAAATCCACCAGTAGTTCATGGGGATCTTAAAGGCGTATCGTACACTGTTCCTTCTTTCTATTACCGATTTAACTGAAACATTCAATGTAGGCCAACATCCTAGTTTCTGATCTTGGGCAATGTCGTCTCGCTGATTTCGGTCTAGCAGGAATGATGACCACACTGCAAACTCTCTCGTCTTCAACAGGAAACGGCGGAAGCGTCAGATGGATGGCTCCGGAATTTTTTGATTACACGACAAATTCAAGACCGTCCACGTACACAGATATGTACTCGCTTGGTTGCACTATTTATGAGGCAAGTAATTTCTTTTATATATGAATTCAAACTGAGATGTTGAACGTGTTATAGATTGTGACCGGTTCACCTCCTTTCTCTGGACAATCTGACCCTGCAGTAATCTTCCATGTGATGGGTGGATCTAGACCATTGCGCCCTACAGAGGGATTCTCTGATCGACTGTGGATAGCAGTAGGGAAATGCTGGGTGGATCCGGATAATAGGCATACTGTCAAGACATTCATGGATGAGCTGTTGAAGATGCAGCCTGATATACACAGCAACGCGATGACTTCGTTGGAAAGTCCCCCCCAGGTACACACAATTTATTCACCGTCGGGCAGTACTCTGACGGGAATCTACCCACAGGACCACTACATCAGTAGCAACACGAATACGTATTATTCTGCTCTCAGCGAAGAGGACTGCAGAGAGTAAGTTAAAAGATTTCATACTGAGTACGCTGTTATCTGACAATATGTGGCTCTTGTTGTTGTCGGGTAGTACTCTGGCAAGAGACTACCCACATGCCAGTCCCGTTTATCCGGCGAAATCCTCTCCCGCACAGAAATTTTCCATTCGCTCATCGAGTCTGCTGGATATTGGACGGGCGACTGATGAGGTGACCTCCAAGACGCCTTCCATCACTCGAACGGAAGGTAGTTCCATAGCTGAAGATCTAGCTCGTAAACATCGAGAGCCGTTTCGTCCTTTTTCCATTCGCTCATCTGCTGGATCTTCACCACAACGGTCTGAGGATCCCTCTGGATCCCAACTACGTCCCGACAAGCTTCACCAGCGTCGAGGACGGTTCCGAAGTGATGAAGAATTGTGCAGGCGTCGTCTCCGACAGAGTTCATACAGTGAACTCCGGGATAAACTTACAAGATCAAGATTCGAGAGTATGGTCGATCTCGGTAGGGCACCTGGTAACACCTGTGCAAGTGACTTGATGTCTCGAGACTCTACAGAGGGTAGCGCAGTGCACAAACCTTTGATTATTAAGGAGGAAGGCAAGGTTCCGACTTATTTTGTAAGTCTTTATTTCGTCCGGGATTGAGTACCGAAAAGGGCTAACGTTTTCGGTTTTATAGCAACTCAGCAACTGCATTGGAAGGGGTCAGTTTGGTTCCGTGCACCGTGCTGTTAATCTCGACACTGGTCAAATGGTCGCGGTGAAGCGTATTCGACTAGAAGGGCTAAAGGAACAGGAGGTTACCCAACTTATGCGTGAGGTTGACCTTGTAAAGAGACTTTTCCACCCCAGTATCACCAAGTGCGAAGGCATGCATCGCGATGCCGACACATTAAGCATCGTCCTTGAGTGGGTTCCCCTTGGTATTGGATTATGAACCGTTACACTTACTTTTCTTGAACAGGTATGCCGAAAATGGTTCTCTGGATCAGACGGTGAAGGCTTTTGGCAAACTGAACGAAAAGCTTGTCGCAAGCTATGTCATCCGCATCCTGGAGGGGCTCCATTACCTTCACAAAAGCGGTGTCGTTCACTGCGGTCTTAAAGCAACGAATATCCTTGCTACGAAGAATGACAGTGTGAAACTGTCAGACTTTGGTATCTCTCTCAACATGCGTGCCGTAGAACGCGGAAAGGACGTTGCAGGAATACCGAACTGGATGGCTCCTGAAGTTATCGAGCTGAAAGGTGCTTCTCCCAAATCGGATATCTGGTCCTTGGCATGTACTGTCATTGAGCTCCTCACGGGGCATCCACCGTACCATGATATCCCAAATAGCATGTCTGGTACGTGTTTTACTTTTCTCTTCAAGCTTTCATTATCACTCATTTGGCTATGACAGTCATGTTCCGTATCATCGAGGATGATATGCCACCAATCCCACCAGGTGTTTCTCCCCTCTTGGAAGACTTTCTCAAAAAGTGCTTCCACAAAGATCCGGCTCAAAGACCTACTGCTGAATTACTGTGTGAACATCAATGGTTGAAGCAGAACCGAGGTGTATACAAGGTCAGTATACCGAGTGTTCGTGATCATGTAATAATAAGCTTATTGCTCTATCAGGAGTTGCGTCCGCCGTTCCTCCGCCGTGTCAACGCCAAGAGGTGGTCGATCCCTGAATCGAGTACACAAACTTGCTCGAGATGGGAATGATGCAGCGCCAGTCATCGCCGAGCTGCCAGACCTCCTTTTGCGTTTTTAGTCCATACCGTATAAATAGCAGGGACTATATTCTCCTACAATAGATGAGATCGTAAATCAGTATGACTCGTAAAAGTAAATGTGTTCCTTCATATTTTAGGTTTTCCATTGGTTATTGCCTGTCTAATAGTCTCCTGCAGCAACTCTCACTCGTAATTTTACAACGACAATGAACTTGAGGAATGTCAGTGTCAGGAAGTATGCCTGTTGCAAGGGCGATATTTCAGCAGAAAAGGGATTAGTGAAGTAGCTTGTAAGCTCGAGATTGTCTAGGCCTAAGGTGGTCAATCTGTTTGTATATCTCGAGGGGAAAAAAGAGGCTAAACGCCGAGCGCGGAGACAATGTAAAGATTCAGCTGAATTCGTCAATTAAAGTAGAATTGGCATTAGTGAACAAATTATCACTATGGACATCCTCCGTGAATGTGCATAGTTCAGAAGGATAAGCAGCAAGGCGCAACCGGATCAGGAACACACGAAAATCAACAGTGGGAGATGAGCCAGTCATTGCTTCCACCTGAATATCACATTACATGGAGACCAACGAAGCAAATCCCGCTTATCCCATGTCTGTATCTCCGCCAGTGGTAGATTGCACAGGTACAGACCCCGGATCTTCCTGCACTAAATGACCCTCAACCTCGTCCTCATCACTGCCCTCGCCCGAGGACTCTGCTTCTTCCTCCTCACCAGCAGCAGCCATCGAAGCACGCCGAGGGTCCCAATCCAGTTCCCCTGGCTCCTCCACTTCTACAGCGACTCGGGGTTTCCATTCAAACTTGTCTCGCAGCAAAAGAACGGCACGGACTGCACGATCAGCACGTCGATCATGATCGCCTCGAATCTGGGCGCATTCCTGCAAGACATCTTCATACTCTGGTTTGCGATGCGCAAGATGAGCAGAAGAGAAACCTGTACCGAATGATGTGGCGCCTGGAGGAGGCGGATAGGTACTCCAGTGAGAACACCGAGAGATCCACGAGTATAATATATATATATATATACCATATGTTCTGACAAACGGCGAACGGTTTCGTTTTCCATGTTCAGCACATCAGTAGTTTGTTGATTCCTGAGAAGTGGGATGATTTCCGTGTCAAGTTGGATATCTGTTACGGATGAACGAGGGTGCAGAGCAATCTTTTCGAAAGGACTAGATGAAGAGCTGGGTCCTGCGCCATTCACTCTAGCTGCAGGATATAAGCGGCGTTGTGAGTGAAGAGGAAAAGTTGTGTGTTTGGGAAAGCAGAAGATTATACTTCAATGATAGATTCAATTATTTGATTGGCTTTGAACCGTAGAGACTCTATCTGCGCGACAGGAAGCGAAGAAGGGTCAAATTTAGTTACTACTACATACAACATTGTGGCGAGCATTTGCACAGAATCGTCCAAGGAATATGATATAGGATTACCGGCTTTCACCAGCGTGGAAAGAGCCAAAAGGTCATTACAGTGGTTCAAGGTGAGCTTCGCAGCGGCAGTGACTCCACTCCAAGAATTATCGAGTAGAATTCGCATGCTCACCGCGTGAATTTCAACACAATACATATTGACCAACGCTGCGAACTCGACTAAATGCTAGGTTTCCATTCGGCACGGAAGGTGATAAGGCGAAGCGACATCTTCAGTCCTTGAACGACAGTTGAACTACTTTTCACAGAGATTGATATTGAAGTCTTACACTACCTCTCCAAGTATCACTAATCACGACCTCCAATCTCCACCCCAAAAAAATCCATATTTGAATTCGACTCGTTGCACCTTTGTAAAGTACTTTACGTCCTCTGGAATTGACTGGCCCCACTTTGCTGCTCGATCGAAATCGATGACTCGCCAGGCGTGGATTCTGCTATGACGAGGACAGATTTGAGACCGGGGACCAAACGAGGACGACGGGGAAGGGGAAGAGCAAAAGGAAGGGGAAGAAGAGGCCGGGCGCAAAAAGTTGTTGAATTTAACATCACCATGCAGGACACCCGCAGAACTCAAGTCGTCGAGAATATCCACAATTTCCGTTCTACAAAAAGTCAGTCATATATATCAGACATTGCATAGATCGATAGCCATGAATGACTCACTCAGACTCCTTCGATAATGTATTTATACCAGGGCCGTTAGGAAAATGTTCACCCAATCGCTCGGTGATGAGAACACCAACAATTGGAGAACGGTCTGTCCTCGCGATCCACCGATCCAGAGTCCAGGGGCATTTATCCCTACACGTTCGTTGGTCATCGGCAAAAGTGTCTGAATGCGCCTGGTCGTCGTAAAACCGGTCGTACACAAGCTCATCGTCATCCTTGTGTGGCAAGCGCTCTACCTCTGACCACGCCTTGATATGAAGAGTACTGGATAGCGATGTGGTGAAAAATCCAAAACAAAGTGGCGTGATTATGCCCTGACATCCATCTGTTTTTGCTATCTGCTCGTAAAACCAAGCTTCTCGAGCTAGACTACGGATGAATTCCGCCTTGGCTAGTTTGACGCAGAATTCATCTGGGAATGGGCACGGGAGTGAGCTCAGTGAAAGAATCTCGCCTCCTGGGCCCTGGCGAAGACAAATAAGACGCGCGGCGTAAGTGATAGATATGCGACCTTCGCCCAGCCGCTCAAGCAGCTCAAAATCGGCATGAGCTTTTCCGACAGAGAGAGGAAGAGAGTCCCATTTAGAGTCGGTTTCCGTTGGACATTCTTCTGTGCACCATATATAGCGTTTTGCGGGGAATGATTGGTTTCGAACGAGAGTGAGAGGTTCGGAGCAAGAGCGACCTGAGCTGGAGCTTGCAAGTCCACGGAGTGTTACGGAGGAGAAGAACGAAAGCACCTGGGAAATACATTTTATAATCAGCATACAAGCAACAGAGAAAGCTCTTACACCGAGAGGGTGTTCCATGGCTGACAGTGGTCGAACGGTGAAGGTTGAACCCGCGGTAAGTCACTGGCACGATTCCCTGTGACACTTGGTCACGTGGTGTCGGAGCGTAAATAAATAAATAAATTCGTCAAGCTCAAAAGATTAACGCACGATCGTCATCTCACCTCTCTCTCTCTCTTTTGTTCATCGTACGTTCTGGTGTTTTCCCTGTGTCCAATTCTTACAAGTTCCGGCTTTATAGACTCATTGCCTATCCGATTCTTAGTACGCTCCGTGTACGCCACATAAACGCTTGTCAACTTCAATCGCCACCTCTTTAATTATCATCATGCCTCCATCCCCACTTTTTTTGTCTCCATCCGGAATCACCTGTCAACCTGTTGTCCGGAATCCCTTATCCACAATGGATACGACATTCACTACGGCTGCTCAGAGAGTACTGGATTTGAACGCGCCCGATGCTATCCTTCATATCAGACGGGGAGATAACATGTGGCGACATATGGAAGATTACGTCGATATAAAACTACAAAGCTCACAGAATGCTGTTACGACATCGCAGTGCCACAGAGTCGCTCAGAACAAAAGGTCCATTGATCCACTCTCGCATCAACGGGCTGCTGCCTTGTTGCATGCTCAGGAGGCTGTTGTCTTAGGCAGGTATCCTGTACCTATTACGAGTACAGCCAGTGCCAGGGATGAGGGAGAGATTCAGATTATGAGTATTCTCAAGGCTGCAATCCAGGTATGGCTTTTGATATTGGTGTCTAACTTATCTGCTAATACAATATTTACAGACGAGGTATCCGAACCGAGCGCAGCCAGCTATATATCCTTATACAGAATCCTCTGGAGCAGATGTTTCTCAACATGTTTACTATCCAAATTGGATAGCCACTTGTCCAGCATTGCATAAAGAGGCTGGTCTGGGTCCAGATAATGCAGGTTATTCTGACTTTATATTGTCTATGTTTCCAGATCGAGCTGCAAATACCGCAGTTGCCGAATTCAAGCCATTCTGGAGCTACTCTTCTCAATCCCTTCTTGAACATTATTATGGAGATCCAAGCCTTATTTTGAAATTCAATACAGATGAATTTCAGTGGAGTAGCCCTAAGAATGCTCCTCGTGAGCTTCTGAAACAGGTAAGTGACATATTGCTGTAGTGCAAAATGATACTCATTTACATTATTAACAATATGGCTACGCCTACAGATATATGGCGAACTTCACTACATGGGAGCCCAGGTCGCATTTTTCTCGAATCTGGAGGTTGTCTTTGTCGCAGTCCTTACTGAGGACTCAGGTACTGGTGAACTAGATGCATCTGGGGGTTCAAAGCCAGTTACTCGCTCAGAGAAGAAGCCAGAGAAGAAGCATCCTGTTATGGTTCTATCAACCCCAAGGAGATGGACAGATCCGAACCTACATGCTGCCTTAACCGGTCTTAGTTTTATGGCGATTGATGCTGCTGATTGGATGCCAAAGAAGTCAATGATGGAGTTGCTCTGTCCAGTTGGTCCTGGCAGCTGTGTCCCACTGACCACACCACTGGATGCAGAAACCCAGGCAATTCTCCAGGAATATGGTCTCTAGTGGGGAGAGATAGGCATTGCATGTATTGTAATCAATCAGTTGTGTAACAAATTTTGCTAGGTTATGGGCTTAACATAATTCCATTATTTATTGGACAGGAAGATTGCCAACCCAAAGTGAAACATTTGTGACTATTAAGTACCACCTTTCATTCCAGCTCCACTGGATGTTTGCAAACAACTGAAGTTGGTCATTCATGTGTTGTCCTTACTAGATACATGTTGCCATATGAATGTACTTTGCTAGTAGTGCTACTACTAGTGAATACTCATGTCAGTGGATCGACCAAATTACCGACTATTTACGGACCGGCTTAACATTGTCGAGTTTTGTCGGAAGAAGTAGGCTTTAATTTGGTTGTAAGGGAGGGAGGAGATGAGAACGAGCTAACCAGGCGCTGCAAGTCAGGGAAGCAGCTTGTAAGCTCAGAATCTACTTGAAATCAATCCCAAGGTGGCCAATAATCTGTTTGAATGCCTAATAGCGTATAGAGGCTAAACGCTGTCCGCGCGCAGAGTCTACAATACAGTTGAAGACATCGGAACATCTCTCAAGATCACTACGGGCATCCTCTATGAAGGTGCATGGCTCAAAAGGATAAGCACCAAGGCCCAACCATATTAGAACAAACGAGAACCGAATATCTGCAATTAAGAAAACTCTGAGATAATCATTGCGAATACCACATTACAAAAAGTAAATCCCGCTTATCCCATGTCCGTATCTCCGCCAGTAGTAGACTGCGCAGGTACAGACCCCGGATCTTCCTGCACTAGATGACCCTCAACCTCATCCTCATCACTGCCCTCGCCCGAGGACTCTGCTTCTTCTTCCTCGCCAGCAGCAGCCATCGAAGCACGCCGAGGGTCCCAATCCAATTCCTCTGGCTCCTCCACTTCTACAGCGACTCGAGGTTTCCATTCAAACTTGTCTCGCAGCAAAAGAACTGCGCGGACTGCACGATCAGCACGTCGATCATGATCGCCTCGAATCTGGGCGCATTCCTGCAAGACGTCTTCATACTCTGGTTTGCGATGCGCAAGATGAGCAGAAGAGAAACCTGTACCGAATGATGTGGCGCCTGGAGGAGGCGGAATAGGTACTCCAGTGAGAACACCGAGAGATCCACGGGTTACCATATGTTCTGACAAACGGCGAACGGTTTCGTTTTCCATGTTCAGCACGTCAGTAGTTTGTTGATTCCTGAGAAGTGGGATGATTTCCGTGTCAAGTTGGATATCTGTTACGGATGAACGAGGGTGGAGAGCAATCTTTTCGAAAGGACTAGATGAGGAGCTGGGTCCTGCGCCATTGACTCTAGCTGCTGCAGCTGATGGAAGCGGCGTTGTGAGTGAAGAAGAAAAGTTGTGTGTTTGGGAAAGCAGGAGATTATACTTGGATAATATATCTGGCCAAGCGGAAATCGCGGTTGGATGAAAGTCAATGGTCATCTGAAGGGCCTTTATAGATTCAATCATTTGATTGGTTTTGAACCGCAGAGACTCTATCTGCGCGACAGGCAGCGAAGAAGGATCAAATGTAGTTTCTGCAGACGACATTTTGGCGGAGAGTAAGAGAGCTGAACTCACGTGCTCAATCTGTGCGCGGTCAGACTGTTTACTTTCTTTCTCAAACTTCCATGTTATCTCTTCTCGCTGCCAGATCAGCCGTTCGCCTTGCTGGCGGGCTTCTTGCACGCCATTCAGCAGCACCTGTGCTCTCCCGCTCAGCGCTATCCTTGCGTACGTTTTTAACTACTGCCCAACTCCAATTTCCCGCGACCACGGCCAAGGCCAAGGCTACAACCACCAAACCCAAACCCAAAGCCAAAACTACGAAAGCGACCGCGAAGAAACCTGTAAAGAAACCTGTAAAGAATGTCGTGAAGGCGGTGAAAAAACCAGTCGAGAAAAAACCCAAAGCTCCCAAGTGTACGTTATCTTTCTCTTCTCGGTTGCTTTCTCTGACCTGTACTCTGCAGATGATAGAACGCTGATGAAACCTCCGACGAGACAAGCAACTTCGGCTTACACTGTATTTATGAAACAGTATCTCATCGACGCGCACGCGAACAGCGTGGATAAAAAGGAATCTTTCAAGCAAGGGCCAAAGGAATGGGCCAAGTTGTCCGATGCTGAGAAGGAGGTCTGTTACTCTGATCGACTAGTATCTCATGTCTGACCGTACATACTGCAGACCTACGCCGCGAACATCCCAGAAAAAAAGGCGGAATATGAGAAGAAATACGAGGAATGGTATCGTGCTCTTCCTCTGGGATACTTCCGCGAGATCAATCGTCGCCGAAAGGAGAAGGGCAAGTTTATGCTACGTACACCCAAAAGGATGAGATTGCCTCCTAGCACTGGTTATATCGAGTACATCTTTCTCCCAACACGCGAAGAAATATCCTTACCAGTCCTTTTAGATTCTTCAAAGACTACCGCGGGACCGCCCCCATGGCTGAAATGAGCTTGATAGCAGCTGCGAAGAGTGCTGGAGCGGCTTGGAGGGCTCTTCCAGAAGCGGAGAAGGAGGTAAATGATCAGCTTCATGGTCTCTGATATTTGGAAACTAAAATCCATCCTCAGAAATACAATCAACGCGGTCGCGAGAAGCGCGAGGAGTGGAAGAAGAACAATAACCTCGCCTAATTGAATGGCTTCAATGAAATTAGACCTCGTTCTAACGCTGCTGCCATTCTTTTCGTTGTCCTGTCTCTAACACTCAAGTGATAACCGTTTCGATGGTTTACTCTACGTCTTGTGGTCGTTTCTTATAATCCCATACTTTTCTACACTACATACGAGTTGAGTATACGGGGCCGCCCTATTGAATATTGTATGTTTATCATACCTCTGTGTTCAACAAATACAACTCACTTGGATATGTTGCTAGGCTTCGGGAGCCCATCGCAGTCCAGAACGTCAGTTGCATGTAACTAGAGCTTTTGAATGGATAAATGTAACTGTATAGCTCTACATAGGGTCGTGAAGCAATCGTAAGTATCACATTACTCAAGTGTAAATTAATCATTAAACAGGATTACTTTTCTCCTTCAGCTCCCTTCTCTCCTGGTCCTTCTTATCTCTCCTTACCTTTTGCTTTTCCCTCCACGTCCTCCCTCGCAGCAACACCAACCACAAACACGGACTAAAGCATAACCAAACCGCACTAATAAAAACACCCATATACCCAATCCCCATCGTATCAATCATCAACGGCGCGATTGCTGTCCCACCCGCGCTCAACACACAACGAAACAGATTATTCGCCGCCGTAGCAGAAGCTGGTGTATCCTGGTGCGTATCGACGATGAGGGTATTCAAACCCTGGAGTGCACCAGAGAAGAACAATCCCTGGAAGAACAACGCGACTTCGATCCCTGCTAGGCTGGCGTTGGTTTCCATCGCCCAGGCGTATCCGAGAACAGTCCCACAGCTAATGTATACCATCGGAATACAGATTTCAAGTCTTATCCGCTCGATAGGGAAAATATCGATTTGTTGTTGTTTTGATACGTCGAGAGGGAGACCCAAAAGTCGTGCGTGTCGACGAAAGTTCCAATCGAAGAGTTGGCCGGCTGTCCAACGTGAGATGAGGGATCCAAATCCCAAAGGCAGATAACAGAGTCCCACGATAGCAGAGGAGAAACCGAAGCGGGCTTCGAGCTGCTCGGAAAGTGTTGTCATTACCATAAAGTATCCTGCAAAGAGGAGAGCACCGAAGCCAAGGGTGATACCACCTTCGGGTTCGAGGAGGATACGGAGGGATGTTAGAGGATTTGGACGATGACGGGGAACCGATAGAGTTGATCTGTCTTCTTCTACTACACCACCGTTGAAAGGCTGGCCTCGCTTTACACGAAGCCATTGAACCAAATTAAGATTCCACTTTTGTGGCTGCACACTTCCATTCCCCACTACTGCTCTCGCAGTCTCGGGCAAAAACAGCGCTATAGCGATCAGTAAAACCCCACCGACAATGAGGAGGAACCAAAATATCGATTGCCAGCCTAGGTATTGATTCAATACGCCTCCAACCACAGGGCCTAAAGCAGGGCCTAGGGATATGCCCAGACTCGTGTAGCCGATGTAACTTCCCCTTTCGGCTCGGGTGACCAGGTCAGCTACTACAGCACTCCCTAAAGCAATAGTCGCAGAGCTTCCGGCGGATTGAAGACATCGGAGAACTAGTAAAGCAGCATAGCTGTCTTGCAATGCCAATGCAAGGTTAGCAACCATGTAGATTGCGAAGGCAAGAAGGTATGCGGGTCGCCTACCACGCACCTGAGTATCGTAAATTCGTCAGCACATAATATAGATAAGGTCTTGATACTTGAGACGCACGTCAGAGAGTGTCCCTATGACGGATGGCGCAAGGCCTTGAAAGATTTGATAACTGGTTATAGTCAGGTTAATGAGCGATGTACTGACACCAAGGTCGGAGGATAGGGTATTTAGGGCGGGGAAATATATGGATCCAGTGAATGGGGAGACGATGCCGGCTATAGCAGCTATGAAGATGATACTCAGTCTTTCGGATTTGGGGAATACGGAGAAGCGGCTTTCAGAGTGCGGGGGTGTATTGCTCTCGATGGTTTTGGCGGCGGCTGCGATATCGTCTGCTGTTCGAGGGATCTCTTGAGTGGAATCCTCAGAGACGGAGAGGGCGGGAGTGGGATTAGGAGAAGATGCTGGCTCTGGCTCTGGCGAATTGGGTTTCTCCATGGTATTCGATGAGGAACCTATGGAGGTCCCCAAACCTATTTTTAAAGCAAGCCTCCATCGTGGTGTTGTCAGAGTTGTGTCAGAGTTTCTGACAAAACTCCGGAAATATTTCAGCCGTTATGCGTTACAGCTTGAACAGTTTAGCCGTAAGGCAGCGTGACGAACCTAAACTCAATTTATGGTGGCCAAATTAGGCCAATGTGATGCGTTACAAAGATCGAAATTGGTCCAGTACCCGTGACACGTTACTTTCCAGTAGTCCAAATTAGTCCAAAGCCGTCGGTAATGCCGGATTGGGCACTTCCGAAAAAATTGGAGCGAAGATTTCTCGAACAAGCGTCGCATGTTGGTTTCTGACAAAATAGTCCGTCAATAGTCCAGCGATACAGGATCATGTCGACGAACTCTATTTTACCCTCGCAGTCATCACCTCCTGCTTCACACCATTAATGAATACGCTATACATTGTATTTGCCATCACTTCCAGACGCACTGGTGAGCTTAATTGAATGCGAAGTGACCATCGAACGATGCCTGTTTTGCTATTGACTCGGCACTGTCTGAGGCTGGAGCCTAGCTCGCGCGTCGCATACAATGGGCAGACCTCAAACTCCTCTTCGATTTGTCATACGTGGAATACCACTTTTTTCTGAGTCACTAACGTTTCTCTCTAATTTGAGCTCTTTCGATTTTTTCGAGCATGAACGGGTCTATACACGCCCTTACTCGACATATCATTAGTTTAAATGTTCGTATGTAGGGGAGCGAGAGGACAAGTCCGAGAAACCTGCCTTTTAAAGGATACGTAGGTATAGCTTTGACTTTGATCCTTTAAGAGAGGCAGGATCTGATCAAACCATGCAATCCCCAAATGCCCTTTCCGTCGCTGCTAGGGTGTATATAGAGCTTACTTTCGGAAGCTGGACGGTTCTGCCAGGTTCTTTTTATAATCCCCCTCACTTTTCTTACACTACTTGAGTATACGGCGCGCCGCCTATTTGGATAAATATTGTATGTGTTTAGCTCACTTCGATATTTTAGCAGGTTCTTGACATTTCATCGCAATCCAGAATGTCAGTTGCATGTTCAGCGATGAGGGCGAGCGAGCTAGCTGGACTAGAGCTTTTTGAATAGCATAAATCCAATCGTAAGTATCATAATATTCTATTGAATCAGATGTAAGTCATCAAACAACATTATTCAAGTCCCCCCTCTCTTGGTCCTTCTGACCTCTCTTTGCCTGTTGTTTCTCCCTCCACTTCCTCCCTCGTAGCAACACCAGCCACAAAAACGGACTAAAGCATATCCACACCCCACTAATAAAAACACCCATATACCCAATCCCCATCCTATCAATCATGTACGACGCGATTGCTGTCCCACCAGCACTCATGAAACAGCGAAACATATTATTCGCCGCCGTCGCAGAAGCTGGTGTATCCTGATGCGTATCCACAACGAGGGTATTTAAACCCTGTACTGCACTAGAAAAGAACAATCCCAGGAAGAACAACGCGACTTCGATCCCTGCTAGGCTGGCGTTGGTTTCCATCGCCCAGGTGTATCCAAGAACAGTCCCACAACTAATATATATCATTGGAATAGAGACTTCAAGTCTTATCCGCTCGATAGGGAAAAGCTTAATTTGTTGTTGTTTTGTTACGTCGAGGGTAATACCCAAAAGTCGTGCATGTCTACGAAAGTTCCAATCGAAGAGTTGGCCGGCTGTCCATCGTGAAATGAGGGATCCAAATCCTAAAGGTAGGTAACAGAGTCCGACGATGGCAGAGGAGAAACCGAAGCGGGCTTCGAGCTGCTCGGAGAGTGTTGTCGCCACCATAAAGTATCCTGCAAATAGAAGAGAACCAAAGCCAAGGGTGATAGCACTTCCAGGTTCTAGTAGAATGCGGAGAGGGTTTGGACGATGAAGGGGAACCGATAGAGTTGATTTGTCTTCTTCCACACCACCGTTGAAAGGCTGGCTTCGTTTTATACGAAGCCATTGAACCAAACTGAGATCCCATTTTGGTGGTTGTACACTTCCATCCCCCACTACTCTTCTCCCCGTCTCGGGTAGAAACAGTGCTATAGCGATAAGTAAAACCCCACCGAAAATGAGGAGGAACCAAAATATCGATTGCCATCCTAGGTATTGATTCAATACACCTCCAACCACAGGGCCTAAAGCAGGGCCTAGGGATACGCTCAGACTCGTGTAACCAATGTAGCTTCCTCTTTCGGCACGGGTGACGAGGTCAGCTACTACAGCACTCCCTAAAGCAATAGTCGCGGAGCTTCCGGCGGATTGAAGACATCGGAGGACTAGTAAAGCAGCATAGCTGTCTTGCAATGCCAATGCAAGATTGGCAACCACGTAGATTGCGAAGGCAAGAAGGTACGCGGGTCGTCTACCATGTACCTATGTGAGGCGGTCAGGATATACTGCATAGTGATACTTGAGACGCACGTCAGAGACAGTCCCAATGACGGACGGCGCAAGGCCTTGAAAGATCTGATAACCGGTTATAGTCAGGTTAATGAGTGATGTGCTAACCCTGAGGTCGGAGGCTATGGTATTCAGGGCGGGGAAGTATATAGATCCAGTGAATGGGGAGACGATACCAGCTATAGCAGCTAGGACGATAATACTCAATTTTTCAGATCTGGAGAAGACGGAGAAGCGCCTTTCAGAGTGCGATGAGATTGGATTTGGAGTATTGCCCTCGATATCGACTGCTGTTTCAGGGCTTTCTTGAATGGAAACCTCAGAGAGAGAAGACGCTGGTTCTGACTCTGGCTCTGGTGAATTGGGTCTTTCCATGGTATTCGATGAGGAACCCATGTAGGATCCTAAACCTATTTTTAAAGCAAGCTTGGATAGCTTCCATCGTGGTGTTGTCAGAGTCGTGTCAGAGTTTCTCAAGGAGTCTATGGCGAACTTCGGCTTGAGAAACTTTGAAAGAGTACGAATTATCATATATCAAAGCCGGCGGGAAGCCGGCACTTCTAGTGAAAAGGCGAAACCATTGGAACGAAATTTCTTGAAACAAGTAAGTCCCCAGTCCTATGTTAGTACGTCGACACAGAGTTTTTGAAAAAATAGCGGTACAGGATGTCGACGAATTCTGGCTTCCCGGTGCTTCCCACCAATACTGAATAGTGGAGCCTAAGTGAAAACGAAGTGACTCTTGAACAATGTCTGTTTTGCCATTGGCTCGGTACTGAAACTTTTGCGTCGCGTCGCATCAGTATGAAAGATGAGCAAATTTCGAACCTCTCTTCGATCTCATTCTTTTTTGAACATTCACTGGTCTGTACACGTCCCTACACTCGAGCGTAGATGAGGGAGAGGACAAGTCGAAGAAACATACTTTTTTAAGTCTAATCAAACCGTCCAATCCCGAAACGCACTTTCTGCCTCTGCTAACCTTTGGCACACTCCCACTACACTGTTGTCGTCAATATTGGCGACAGAAAACCGGATATACCTGTCAGCGTCCGAGTCTTGTTCACCATCAACTTTCCTATTAGAATCTCCACCAAAGAATGCCACAGGCAACACCCGCACGCCTACTTCTTCCACAAGCCGCTGACATACCTCCTCTGAGGAACGCCCCGGGAAGGGGTGTTGGACAAAAGCGTAGTATGCACCTGAGTCATGAAAATAAATGAATTATAACGTGAAACAATCGAATGAGATGTCCCGTACCTTGTGAAGCGATTTTCCATTTTGGTGCTTCAGTAGTTAGTGCAGATTTGAATAACGCATGCCGAAGGTGGATGGCTTGGGAGGTGAAAAGGATATCTTGATGGAGGAGGGAGAGTAAGGGAATGGATTCTCCAGAGGGATCTGGAGAGTTCGAAGGAACAAGGGAAGCCAGCGCAATCTGTGGTGGCCTAGGTGCACAAATCTGCAATGTGTCGAGGATCTTTCCGATTTGTGTTAGAAGCGTAGGAGACGCGGTAATAGCTCCCAAACGATGGGAGGGGATGCGGTAGGATTTGGAGAAAGAGTAAAGGGAAATGACATGTGACCTCCATGATGATGAATCTGAAGGAGTTTTATTGAAGAGGGAATGCGGCGCGCTCTCTGGAATAATGAAATCCCTGTAGGTTTCATCCAAAATCAATGCTATTCCCTTCTCTCTTGCGAGATTGGCGAATTCCTGCAATAGTTCAGGAGGATATACAGCTCCGGTAGGATTGTTTGGCGTCACTAGTGCAATGGCGCGTGTCTTTCCAGGATTTATGAGCTGGGCAGCAAGAGAAGGGGACGGAAGGAATCCATCGGAGGCGGAAGTGGAAAGAGGGACTGGCTGCATTCCGAGGAGGGTTAAAGTCATCTGATGATTGAAATACCAGGGAACGGGCAAAATAACCTCGTCCCCTGCGTCAGCAATAGCCATAATCGCTGCGACGAAAGCGAGATTGCAGCCGGATGTGATAGCAATGTCGGAAGAAGTAATGTCTACGTTTTCATCGCCTTTGGTAAGACCGTAAATCGATCTCATCTCTTTTGCAAGAGCCTCTCGCAGCGCCGGTTCACCTTCCGCAGGACAATATCCCCATGCATTCCCAATCTGTGCCAAAGCCTGTTGCAGCATCGGATGTGGAGGTGTTCCTGGTACGCCCTGAGACATGTCTAGCAGCTGACGATGTGATTTAGTCGTCCATTTGTATGCTGCTGGAATTGGCGGTGATATTGTAGATAAAACAGATCTAGAGAATGGGAACATCGATAATTAGAAGGAGAAGGAAGATAAGCGCTCGACTTGGCTCTTTAAGTTGGCGCTTATTTATTTGCGCCTTCTCTCCTCGATTTGCGTATCAGTCCGACGTTTTATACAATTCAAAGCGAACGAAGCCTCAACCTCCCAATGAAAGCCTCTTTAGTGAATATGCACGCGAATATTCCGAAACTAGATTGAGCTGAGCCAACTTAGCCAAGATTAATCAATGTCGTGTTGGTTTTTCAGTTGGACGTCTGACCAACGCTGAAGTGAACATTGCTGCCGGTGAGACAGATGCAGTATTCTTAACATAGGATCTCAGGCTCTCCTTGGATTCTCTTTCCCAATGCCACTAAGCAAATGTGTCAGCTATACAAAGTCTTCGTCGGTGCTAAGGTGGAAATCAAAGCAAGAGGAAGTGGCTGACCAACGTCGACCAACTTGTTCTACGCTGACAAAACCCATTTCGATTCGGATCAGTAACACTCTAACCCGCCAAATTTTGGAGTATAAAAGCTAGCTAGCTTGGAGCAACTGCTTCATCACATTCGCTCCCAAGTCTCTACCCAACATGCTTACTTTGTACGACTTTGACTGGAAGCTTACCAAAGGAGTGAACTGGAACCCACATATGGCGAAAACCAGGTGAAGCGCACCGTCTTCCTTGCTTTCACAAACAGTTTTAATCAAACTTGCACAATAGATACTGCCTCAACTACAAGGGTCTCGAGTTTAAAACCATCTGGACTGAATATTGAAGGCATTGCTAGAGAGCTCGGCGTGAAGCCTACGGCCGCGAAGCTCAACGGTGATCCCGAGTACACGCTTCCTATCATTATCGATGACTCCAACGGCGTTGCACTATCAGAGTCTGTTGACATTGCCGAGTATCTCGACAAAACCTATCTTGACACCTCCCGCCTCCTCCCCGAAGGCAGTCACGCACTTCAGGCTGCTTTCCGAGATGTGTTCTACCCCAAGGTCACTGCATGGTTTCCCTTCATCGTACCTACTGTTGCAGGGTTCGTTAACCCTGCCACTGAAGTGTTCTTCCGGGACAAGTACGAGACAATGCTTGGAATGAAACTCGAGGACTTTTACCCCAAGGGCGAGGCGACGGAAGGAAGATGTTTGGGTTATGGGTGATACCCCATCGTTCGCTGATTTCATCCTTGCGGCATTCATCTTTTCGTCCAAGACAATATTTGGACCTGATAGTACGGAGTACAAGGAGATCCTTGAAATGAACGATGGACGGTCGTCTAGCAAAGAATGGAGAAAAGTATGATCCAAACGTTAAGGTTCACACCAAGTAGAGTTATCAGCTGAACCAGCTAAATGCTACTTGGAACTTTCTTATCGGTACACCACACACCTCAATTTATCTAGAATATCTTCGAATAGCTTCGTATGATATCCAAAGATCGACATTGGTTCAAGATCGGAGGAGCTCGACAAAAGTCTGCTGCCAACTATATGGTTCCTCCGTCCAAGGGCCAACCAATTGTTCAGCACACAAGAGTGAAGCTGACCTAAACTACTGAGACGGTGTAGATGAGATCGGGCGATAGTAGGAGGGATGAACTGGATTGTAGTGGTTGGGGAGGTGTAAGTACGAGATGATGTGTTACTCGTATGGCTTTGCGCATTTCTAAAATTTGGCTCCAGTTGGTACATACACATCATATGCATCATATTCGAACGTTGACCATACATCCATTCTTCGAGATAATCTACAAACAAAATTAACAACAGCGCATGACGAAGAAGTGCGAATAGAGTGAGGCGAAGGATACAAGCAATAATCTACAGACAAAACGAAATACTGAAACAGACAATGAGAGCGGTACCCAAGAGGTGAATAAATTATTCACGGACGAATGCCAGGAGAGCAGTGAAGCGGCGCTCCCCGCCGCTACGTGAACGGATATTCATGCGGCATGCAGCCTGTATCAGCGTCAGCGTCTGTACCTCATTCGACTAGTACTACTAATACTCACGATACCAGTAGTGTAAACTTCTCAAGTTGATTGTTTTAACATTTTTACCTAGTATTCTCGATCGATTAGATGAGCCTGGATGGCGTGCAGAAGCGGAAGGCCCTCTGGAACTGATCGCTTCTCCAAGCATACGTCGGTCAACCAATCACCAATCGCGGTATGTCCAGTCTGTTTCTCGAACTCACAAGTTGAATTTTCTTCTCAAGAGTGGAACAGCAGCAAAACAGAGCCGGTGCAAATGCCGGCTGAAATGCGAAGAAGAATCGGAAGAAGTGAGTTTTGATGATTTGAGGCGTCGCAGAGCTATGTTCATGTTTTTCTGCAGTCATTCAATTTATGATTATCTCGTCATGAATTGTTGGACAGAATGATCTATGACTGGGAAACCGTCTTTAACATAGTCAATGTCCTTGGTTACGATAAGCTGCGAGTGTACTTGTACACGGTGAACCTACAATTTCGCTAATTCTTCTTAACATCGAACATAGGCTGTATAGTAGCAGCCGTCAAACCCTGAACTCCAACTTGCAAATAACCTTGCTCTTCTTTCAAGCGCCTCGAAACCTCGGGATCAGCTTTCAGCTCGTCCACATCCCAATGTGCCCACACGAAACGACCGTGTAACCAAGCTGCTTCAGGGGACGCGGCCCAGACAGAGAAATCTGCGGGTAAAGCGACTGGAAGAGAATAGAATCAGTGTCCTAAAGTAGACTCCCACAGAGCAGACGCTTACATTCATCCCAACTAAAGGCATCCTTATCGAAATCTTTCGAAGCACCCTCCGAGTACAAGACCCCTGGATGGAACGAAATGATTTGAACATCCTCGACCGGACGGTCATTCGCAATACGACCTAGCAACCCTGTAAACGCTGCTTTGGTCATGCTATATGTGCTGACTCTGGGTGCGGGTGTATGGATGGCTCCCGTCGAGACATTAAGGAGGAAAAGCTGAAGCCCCGCGGGACGGAGAGCCTGCTTGACTAAATTAGCCGACATGAGAAAGTTCCCTCCGACGTTGATGTCGAAAGCTTCCATGAGTTCCTTCTTGGCTATGGATATGGTGTCGAGTGCGATAGGTTTGACGTGGGCTGCATTGAGAACCAGGACATGTACGAGGATGCCTTGGGAGTGGAGGAACTCCCAGAGTGAGGCAATTGAGGTATCGGAGGCGATATCGGCTTGGTGAGCCATGAATTCCGTTCCTCCACTCTGGAATTCATCTCGAAGTTTCCCAACAGCCTCGTCTAGAAACCCGGCCCTCCGACCTACGATGATGATTTTGGATGCGGAGGCCTTGGCGAAGGAACGAGCGATCTCGAACCCGATCCCACCACCGCCACCGGTGATGAGGATGGTTTTACCGGCTTCCCCGACTCTCAAACGAAGTGCAGAGAAAGGGCCTTGTCTGCTGCGATCGGTCTTCCCACAGTAGAAAAATCCACATTGGGCTAATCTAGTCTCTTATCCGTGCAATTTCTAATAAGAAATGTCATATTTGATGACATCCCTCTCCTTATATGGTTTATCTGACTGTGTTTGCCCGGTCCGATTACCATTTCTTGTAATACATTCCTCGTCATCCGGTCCGTCTCGGTAGTCAAGGGATGCGTCGTTATTGTAACTTGTCGCAAACTACTTCTCTTGCATACTCTGAATAAAGAACCCTTTTGGTCTCGGCAACACGCCATACAGCGTCCTGTTTCTCTTCCGAGACTATTTTTCCGTTGGTGCGTTGACAACTCAAATACTTCAAAACTCAGGCACTTCTGGGCACAATCATTGCTTGCATCGCTTATCCTCTGAACCTCTGAACTATTGACAGTGCTTACCTCGAGGAGATAACTGCTTTTAATATGGTATGTTGTCTTTGAGCACATCAGAATTCTATTTAATGGACTGTGAGGCTTCCGTTGAACAGCGATTGATTTTCTCTCATTGAACAACATCCAGAGATAGGTCTACTTTGCAATTGGAAGGACATCGATCCACTGCGACTCATGGTATCTGGTCCTGCTGGAGTGGTTAAATCTACTCTTGTCCAGGGCATTGCCAAATTGTTCAAAGAGCGCCTCTCTGAAGATCTTCTTATCACAACTACTCCCACTCCTGTTGCGGTTGCACATATTGGGGGGAAGCTGTTGCAATATTGGGCCAACACTGCGACTCTATCAAATGACCAATGTAATACTTTGCGTGTCGCAAAGTATCTTATTGTGAACAATGTCTTCCTATGTTTGGCCGATGTGTTGCATCACATCTTAGATGCCTTCGCATCTGCCCATGGACTGAAGGTTGGGGTGCTGAAGGGCAGCCATTCATTGGCGTTAGTTTCATTGTGCTCGGTGACTTAGGGCCCAACACATCCAATACAGGTGTAGGGTATGCTGAGGAGAATATCGAATGACAGCCTACAGGGATTTGGAGGACAGGGATTAGCTGGCAATGGCGGATTGACCTGGCGGACAACCTGGCCGCTTTCGCAAGGCTCGACTTCAAGTAATACCCATGGCCCTTCGTGCTAAGGTGTTATATAATTAATCATATAGGGACTTCAGTATAATAAGAAAAGCGAAATTTGATTTGCCGGACTTAGCCGGGGAGTCGGGGACCTGCCGCTGCAGCGGCGCTAAGGATGGGTAAGGGAGGGTTTGGTAGGTGAGATAGAAGGGTAGGTGTCTCGGTGGTGGGTGGAGGTTAGCTTCAAGACAGACATCTTGTTCAAGGAGGTGTTGGACTGAAGAGCAAGAGGAAGCTCCTTTTATACAAGTAAGGTGGAACCAAGTCGGCGCAGTTGCAATTCTGCTGACCAGTTAAACAAGTCTTGTCATGCAATTTGACATCTCCCAGTAAACTCCTAAGTCAGTCGGAGCCTCTCCGGGGCAGTAATTGACTACTACACGGATGCTGGTCGGTGCAGTTTAACATTTTTGCTTACCACTAAGGTATAATTCTTCGACGTGAAAATAACCAACTTCAGGACCATTTTTCAGTTCGTCAACAATAATCAGAATAATATGGCAGCTCTCAACGCTCAGCTACCATACTGTAGACTATCCAAAACTGATCTCATCCAAGGAACTTCCGAGTCTCACGGTCAACATGAAAGGGACTTGTATATAAGCCATCATCAAGCAATCAGGATCCATTAGGTATAGTACAAAGACCAGAACGAGGAACGGTAAATGCGAGAGCTCATACGCAAGAGCGTGCGTCAACAATGTGTCTTGAACACCGTATGCGTATTGATCGGCGACCATACGATTGAGGAAAGTCCATACGAAGTCTGAAGTATGGGTGAGAGAGGTCGAGGTGGCTGGTAAATGAATTTGCGGTATAGTAACATTCTGTGGACACGAAGGAGAACTAGCAGGAGTTGCTGACGTTAAGGGTAAACTTGTGGATAGTAGAGACCGCGGAGGAGAGAACCATACAGAGTCCCGGCGCCACTGGGAAACTCGTATTGGTGATAGTCGAGGGAGTACGCTAGTAGAAGGGATAGAAAAATTGTTTTGTTGATCCCAAAATGAAACCGCGTGTGCGACTGACTGAAACCTCGATTGGCGGTCAGAAATCAATGCGATAGGACTGGGATTAAAATGGATGTTGGCGCTTCTGATAGACTCCAGATCATCAACATCTTGAACGGAGCATCTTGGTCCAGGTAGGAAAGCGCATTGTGGACTTGTGAAAGGAGAAAATGGATTACCGTCCTTAAGAGCGGGAGAGACATTGCGTGATTCTGTGATTATCTCTGGCAAAGAATCTTCATCGCCTAGAAAGAGATAGTAAGGTTAAAGCGATGCTGAAAGTTTGAACTGGAATTTTATTTACCGGACGGAATTTCGTTTGAAGGAGTGGAATCTGGCAAAGACGGCGAATCCGGGAGATGACGGACTGCTGGCGATGAAGGTGTCTCTAGAGAAGGTACTGGCGCTGACATCTAAAGGGGAATTTGAGATTGACTAAAAGCAAAGGTCATGACCGATAACGCACCTCGACATCCTCATCCTCATCCGGACTGACAGTGTATCGGCTACAGCGTTGTCTCGTCCCTTGGCACTCCGGGATGACTTTAGACGATCAATGAGGAGTTTATGCGACCACGATAGGTGACTTATGAGAGGAGGCTTGGTGTTCTTCCTTGAAGGCTGATCCTTCGCCCGAGATTCCAGCGATGGAGAGACTAGAAATGTCAGCGGAAAAATGAATGCATACTCCTTCATAACAGAAGCAAGAGGCTTACCTTGGAGTTTTAGATCGCCTTCTTCCTCGATCGCAACTTCTTCAATCTTGCGCGGCCGTTTGCAACCAATTTTCACGTTTTCCATGGGTACTTCTTCGTTGAGTTCTTTCTTCTCAGAATCAGCCAAGAGGATAGCATAGTGCGATTTAATGGAACAGAGAGCTGAAGCCAACGGCGTTGAGATATTCGTGAAAAAGAAGTTTCGAAAGACTCGAAGCAAGATCATTTCTACTGCGGCTTGGGATCTTCGACTCGAAATCGGATGTAAGTGAGCCAAATAGCGAACGTGACACGTGAGCATTAGAGCTGAGGAGTTGTGTGGAGCTCTTGAACGAAATACTGGAAACACTATTGAACTTTGAAGCTGAATCAAATCACCTCAGCGATATCAACATCCATACTATACTATCGTACACTTTGAGAATATGAAAGTCTTCGGTAACCCAGCGAGAAATAGCTTCCTTGCCAATTTCAATCTTTCAATCGTTCATTGCAACATTTGAGAAATTGTAATCGGAAGAAATCAAGGAGAAAGCTTGATTTGCGCGTTCTTGAGTAGCGGAATCGAGAGCATCGAGAAAGAAATTCTCCAGCTCAAAGAACCCATAGAAAGGCATCGCTTGGGAGAAACAGGTAAGGCTTTTAAACCAACTCACCACGTGGGTCTCTCATTAGCGCCTGCCTCATTTTTGCTAACTTGGCGCTTACGATTTGGCGATAGGACTCCGTCACTTGTGTAAAACTTGGTTCTCCCATAGCTGAGAGGTACATTACAATGATAGCTGGTGGCGACGGGCATGCTAATTTCCAGCTCTGCTAGGAGAATCCAGGATGTCCAGTGTAATCCACTGGCAGACTCAAGAGGTGAATGATTCCTGAATCGGGTACACAAACCTGCTCGCATGGCCTTGACATGGGAATGATGAAGAAGTGATTAGCGCCCAGGAGCCAGTAGCGTTTTCTTACTTATATAGCCTTCAATCTCATACTCTTACCATTTGATTAACTCTCTGGAAATGTACTTCGAGCTGCAGCATTTCACTCAAATCCTAGGCCCAAGCCACCAGTCAAGAGATGGCTTTCTGCCCTGGCAGCTCGGCGATGACTGGCGCTAATCACACTCCCATGTCAAAGCCATGCGAGCAGGTTTGTGTACCTGATTCAGGAATCATTCACCTCTTGGGCAGACTGCCACCGAGGCAATGACTTCCCCCCCGAGTCGCCTCATACAGAATTGCGTTGTGCGCAGCTCAGTGGGGTCTGATCCACCCACCGCCGCGGTTAATTACCCTCTACAGGATGGTTAGCAACATAACGCAATATGAACGAAAATTTTTTACACCCTTTCATCGTTCTATATGTGCGCAATACCGGTGCTCGGTTTCCGAGGATTCGCTAACAGATAAGTATTGGGATATAGACGTAAGTGAGTATACCGCTATTCCGATACATAATTCAATAACTAATGGCACGTCTTTTAAAACATGCGTACATCGTTCAAGCCCAGCTCCTGTATCCTGGTTCCTCCTTTCGACAAGAGCTATCTAGGATAACCTCTTTTTCTTCTGAGACAAGCAAGGGCTCCTGATCAAGATCTTCCATAATAGCTTCAAATGGAGCAGGAGGTAGAAAGAGCGTTTCGAGAAGCGGTCCCATGAGCAAAATTCGATATGGGCCGTCATTAGTACGGGCGATGTAGATCAACCAACGAAGGGACCTCAATGTCGTCAAACAGAAAGAAAGCAATCACACGAGATATATATTGAAAGTCTTTGTACAATACCCCAAGATCGACATTGGTTTCGTGTGAATGTTCGATAAACGGTTCAACGAGTCCGATAAGAATCCGCTGCCAGCTGCCAGCTTCCTCTGAGAGGTGCTTGGACGGCTAAGGTCTATGAAAGCTTCTTGGGTCCAATTTGCATATATATAATCATTCTATGGAGCTACTGCACGATGATCATGACACTCCAATTATCTTCCAAAATATCCTCCCAACCAGCTCGTTATCTCGGGATATTCTATACCCTAGTTCTTCATTTCGCTGATCAATATCCGCCTTGAAATCATCTGTGATGATGTCTAGTTTTGCCCGACTATGGTCGATGAGCTTGGAAACGATGGCCAAGTGAATTCAGGATGCCCTTGCATGGTTAGGATATGTATTTGGTCGGGAGAGGGAAAGGAGGAGGAATTGGGATCATGATCAGTTTCATAGTTCGTTGGTAGTATGAAAGCGGGGGAATCATTTGAAGGGGTATGAGAGAAGGGATTTGGGGTTGTGGTGAAATTATACTTGGTCCCAACCGTCGATACCATTCCCTGGTTCATGGCTAAATCTGTTGTTGCAAGGAGGTGAAAACCCTGAGGAACGAACGGAACATGATCTCCATGAAATTGTTCGATGGTCTAAGGAACAAGTACTAAACCAAGTTGTGAATGCAGCGTGAGTACGCCACTCACCAGCTCATTCTCTACCCCAAATACACTCTTCCTACATCCGTGAGGCATATTTTAGTTGGACCGATCTCCCAATTCCCGTTGTTGTAGACACAGGTGCCGCCGAGGGCGAGGGATATAATTTGGTGTCCGAAACAGAAACCGAATATCTTGACTCGAGGATGATCTCTCGCCAGATGAACAGTGAATGCGATCAGCTTCCGGATCCATTCGACATTATCGGCGTAGGCATTTGCAGCTGAGAGGATATCAAGAGTGAGTGAGTGCATGTAAGTAACGAATCAAATCGATACATATTTAAGGGACGCACCACTACCACTACACATAACTGCATCATAACCATCGATCTGTTCCTCGGAAGGATACTCCATCTTGTGGACGACATCGTAAGAATCCATTGTCAGATAATCCACATCATCCAACGCATCCAAGCTGAGTTGTGATTTCGGAAAGGATTTACGCATCATGTCTTCAAAGATCTTGGGCTGATCGCCATGTTCTGTTCCGATTAGAGGAATTAGTGATTCGCATATGAGGAGTGCTATCGAGACTTTGGTTCTGGAGGGGGAAGTTGTTATAGACATTGCGAGGAGATTTGTGGGGAAATAAGCACCTTCAGAGCCTACTTATAATGAACGTCTCGGCCGGCAGCCCGTACAGATAAGCGCGGACATACAGAGTGTATAGAAAGCCAGCACTGAAATGCGAGACGTTGCACTTGCCCTCCAAACCTCTGCTTTCTGAACACGACCAGACCGTGAATCATTCGAAGTGAAGGTTACCCGTTTCTCAGCATGCAACTCTTTGCAGCTCGCCTTCGCAATGCTAAAACCCCATTCATGCATCGTCAAATTCCATTTCCTGCAGGATCTCGGCGGTTTATATGTACCAGTTTCTTCCTTGAACATCTTGCGATAGAAGCGACGGTGTCTAGAAAACTGCGACATAAAATCATTGAATTTCTGGATTTCCGATTCACGGTCTAAATCAATCAAACCACATTGACGAGACACTTGCTCAGCTCTTCGTAAAAGCAACCAAGTTACAGTCGTACACACTTCGATCCAGTATTCAATCACTTTCATGGAAAAAAAAGGAGAAACGAAAGCAAGCGTCAAATTAAGCGCCTTCTCTTTCCTTCCTTATCGACATCATGCCATCCAAATCCAAATCCATCGCACTCCTGGTCTGTGATACCCCAATGCCCGAGGTTGTTGCAGAATATGGAGAATACCCAAAAATATTCCACGATCTGATGAGGAAATCCCTTCCCGATGAACTCGGCTGGGAATTCATAATGGATGCTTACGACGTCGTACGCAAGATGGAGTACCCCTCTGAAGAAAAGATCAGCGAGTACGATGCATTTATGTATACTGGAAGTGGTAAGTGTAATTGAAAGCGATGGGATCTTGATTAATGTTCCTCAGCTGCATCCGCATACGCTGATATTGAATGGATCCATAAGCTAGTCGAATTTACTGCACATTTAGCTAAAGATCACCCTCGAGTCAAGTTATTTGGTATCTGCTTTGGACACCAAATTATTTCTCTTGCACTCGGCGGTACATGCGTCAAGAATGAAGGGAAATGGGAGATTGGACCAACCAAGTTGCGTCTTACGGGATTAGGTGAGAGTGTATTTGGGTTGGAGAATGAGCTGGTAGGCCTCTCGATGGTATGTTAGACCTGTATTTCTCATCTCTTGCTGGCAGACGATCCAAGAAATGCATCAAGACCACGTTCCTTTTGTTCCACAAGGCTTCCACCTCCTTGCGTCCACAGATATATCCGTTAACCAGGGGATGGTGTCGGCTGTTGGAGCCCAGTATCATTTTACTCCTACAACGGCGTCCAGATCTACTGCTTCCACTTCTAATCCATCCGATCCTCCCGACTCCATCTCACCAACTGAAATTCATATCATAACCGTTCAAGGTCATCCCGAATTCACGCGTCCCATCGTCTCGACAATGGTATCCAAGCGCGCCAAGCAGGGCATCGTCACTGACGATCTCAAAAAGGATGTCGATAAACGAAATGAAGCGTTACCGGAGGACAAGCTCTCCGGAGATGGGGTCCTTATTGGGAGGGTATTCTGGAGCATCCTTGGCATTTGAGCTGAAATTTTAGAGAGCACATGCATAACTTACCGATAGATATACCACACAGCTATAGATTATTGCTTGTTGAAGGGCTCGTTATCCTGTGAGTTGGGAACATTGATTCAGTATGAGTTACAACAAAATGTACCAAAAAATGTTGAAAGAAGGACTGGCATATCATCGCCAATAAGACCCTTCATTTTGGCGGCTCACGTGACTAAGTTGCGCAATTTCATCACGTTCTCTTTCAACTTGTTTACTTCCTCGCGAGTCGGAGTCCGTGAAGCCAGCTCAGTTAATGTTACAATCTGTATAATTAGCTAGACTAGCTAATTATACAGATTTCGAAGGGCTAGCTACATATAGAGGTCTTCGAAGTAAATATATTGTCCCCTGACCGGCCTGACCTCTAATGTGTGGGCGCTGCCCCAGACTCCCTAGTCAACAGCGGTTGCACCTTAACTGACTAACCCAAACCTAACCACTGACCAAAGGGCTAAGCGCTGCGCGCATAAGAGCCAATCCCTAACCAAGATAAACCGACCTTAACAAAAAAAATTTAAAAAAGAAGCAAGGCGGGATTTGAACCCTGCTAACAAAAACAAATGGACACCCATAGAGCATCTGGCACCTGCGCTAAACCACTAAGCCAAATGAGTACAGGTTGTTTGGTAACGAGCACGTATAAGAGACCGTTGTGCTGAGATGACACCATACAGGTCATGTGATCCGCCAAAATGAAGGGTCTTATTGGCGATGATGACTGGCATATGAATTTTACCAAGCTCAAGAAGAAAAAAACCATCACGGACAGTGCAATATGCACACTACATGGCCTGACCGGGAATGGAACCCGGGACCTCTTCCAATGAAGGTGCCTAAACACCCGGGAACCTCCCGAAGGAAGAATCAAGACCATCAGGCCATGAAGGATGATACAGTCGTAAGGTGGCATCGAGATACCGTGGCAAATCATGCAGTCATAGAGCGCTTACCAAGACACTCTCACTCATCCCAAAACTCAGGCTCTGTGGACGGTCAAAATGTATCTTGAAGTATGTAGAACGGTCCTATATATGATATATATCCACAAGAATTGGTTTAAACAAATCCTTGGTTTGGGGTGAGCATATTTGTAAGATTCTGGGTGCTGCACGAATTTGTTTTTGACCCTTACTCTTGAACTGTGCTTATGGTTAAACTTTAGATAGATTCAACTTGAATATGATCTCGCCAATATATCCTTTGTATGGGTTTTGTGCTCTTTTGGTTATGATATGCCTAGTTTCCCTCCCGGAAAATAATATGTCACACCATACTATATAACACCACTGGCTCGTTCCTCCTTCAGGCATAAGAATGTTTTTATTTGAGAGTAATTGTGCAGATAAGATAGCTACATGGTACTCAATTGTCATAAAATGCCTCTACCAGCTATATGTGACAGAGTGTCTCGTCGACTGGTTCTGGTCCGATTTCGGCACCCACGAACAATCCATCTTTCAAATGGGACTTTATACAAATCTGGAATAATGTGTGCAAGGGTTTTCTTTCTGATGGTCCCCGAGACCCGATTCCCCAGGGTGTCTCGATAAGCGCTCAATGACTATACTATTTGCTCCTGCCAGTCACCAACGATGGCCGTTAATGTCATATTCAACTTGGTCAACACCAACCAACTGGAAAACGCGATACGGCTAGAGCTAGAAGGTAATCGATATCACTAACCATCTGCCGCGCTAGCATAACTTCTACTTTTCAGGATATCCTACGGATGAAGCTGCCTCCCTTGAATCTTTCCGGTGAATCTCTACTTTCCTCAATTCTTGAAGGACCTCTTACTCCCTTTGTAGCCTCCGCCAATTCCTGGCCGGAGAATTGTTTCTCGGCGCGTTCAGACCTGGTTCTTCCTCTCCAGAACTGGTCGGGTTCATCTGCGGTACTCGTGCCTCTGGATCCACCCTAACTCATGAATCCATGTCGCAACACACCCCAGATGGACCCTCTGTCTGCATACATTCCGTCTGCGTCTCTGCTTCCTACCGCAGACAAGGCATCGCTTTAGGGCTTTTGAAGGAATACTTCTCCAGGGTGCTTCGCTGTCAGCCAAAAGTCGAACGTATTCTTCTTATAGCTCACGAAGAGCTTATACCGCTCTACGTTAAAGCAGGATTTGAGCTAGTGGGAAAAAGTAGTGTGGCGCATGGTGCGCGTCCTTGGTATGAGATGTGTTTGGTCTTGCCGCCAATGCCCTTCGAGGAGGTCGACCCTCTTATCTCTGGTGGGGATGTGTGTTCCGTCGAGCATTTGCCAGTCGAATATTAAATGCATTAGATTTGTCAGGAAGACAGATCATGGACGCGATGTTCAATCTGAATCATACATAAGTAAGTAGTGCACACATAGATACTCATACTAAATAAATGATTTGCTTGAATCCGAAACACAGATTAAATAAACGCCTCTGAAACCCAGTCTGTTTGAACTTCTTTGCGCTTCCACATCATCTTTTAGGCCTCCCCAGGCCAAATCTCATCCGCTATCTCCCTCACCAACTTCAACTTCTTCTCCATACCATCCATATCGATCAAATTTCCTACCGAATGACTCGCAAATCCACACTGCGGACTCACACTCAATCTTCTCAACGCATCTTCCTTTGTCTCTCCATTCCCCTTTGCAATAATTTCTGCAGCTTCATACACACGCTTCTTCATCTCCTCCTTGTCTTCCAACTTTGGGAATTTGGACGTAACGACGCCGAGAACACAGTTCTTGGTTTTTCGGAAGATGAGCAAGAGGCTCGAATCCGCCAGCACGAGGAGTATCATATTCAAGGTAATAAGTTTGGACGTTGAGGGTTTGGAACAGTTTGGTTGCTATACGGTCATATGAGCCTTCACTGAAGTGGCGAGACCCGACAAAGTTTCCTGTGTAAGGAAGAAGTCTAAGAATGAACTAGATTAGAAGCGGAAAAGGTCGCTGTACCTCGGCATAGATGAACACCAAAGTGCATATCAGCGGGTGCCTTGGACAGACAATCGTTGTACAACTGGATGTACGCATCGAACATGTCGTCGGCGGAGGTGATGTTGGTCTTGTCCTCTTCCCATCCTTTCAACATTTTTTCAGAGCAAAAGTCTATAAGCAAAGTCTTACGTTTCCTGTAATACAGGAAGGTAAATTCGAACACACTCACAAGCCAAGTTTGGATCATCAAACTGCACATTCCTCAACCCTGCCTTGTAAAGGATGTCAAGCTCAACTTGATAAGCCCCTGCAACGTCCGCAAAGTACTCTGCATCGTTCGCATACACATCCTTCGGGTATGCCTTTCCCTCCATATAGCGCAAATGATACTATAGGAGTTCGGACGTCAGTATTCATGTTCATGGCTTACAATTGGCGAAACGTACCCAATTCGGAGCGGCCACTGTGAGCTTGATCCCACCCCATCTTTCCTTGGGAAGGAGTGATTTTAGATACTCTACCTGTCCGACGTATGTGGACTCGCCAGTATGCGAGATCTTTCCGGTGCAAACGACGGTTTCTCCAGGAATCTGAACGGATTCGATGAAGGCGGCTACGTCAGGGGCGTATGGACGAAATATTTCGATGGGTGGCTGAAGGACTTCAGTCATCCCATTCAGATTCGGCCAAAAAGTTCCCCAGAACATATGACGACTGAACTCCCGTGTTAGGAACGGTTTTTTGAAGGTGAATTTGTACTTACCGATATTCACCATCGGTGACGCTTCTGAAGCCTAATTCGATCTGTTTCTCGACGATGTTCTTAATAGCAACATCCTCAACAGGCGTAAGCTCCTCCGGTTTGGCTTGATTCTTGTCGACCGCTTCACGTTTAGCTAGGAGATCGGCTGGACGGAGGAGAGAACCAAGGTGTTCAGCGCGGAAAGGAGGAGCCATGATGCAAAGATGACGGGGAAAACAAAAGCAGAGAATCTTTTTTTTCTTGCGGTTTAAGGATGAATATTCGACCGGTCATCCGACCAGCCTATTATAATTGCCAGATTATTCCAGATTATTCCAACGGAAAGTGCTATCCACTTGTATCGCTTTTTTCTCATCTCTTGCTAAGTAGTTCAAAATTCACGCGCAACGGTTGCGGTTGGCCATGAACGCTTGAATAAGTACTTGATTTCATGACAGCTGTTTTGAAAAACGGAGGCCAGCCCAGAAAAATTCGAGTTGATTGCCGAGCCCTCGGCATCAAGTAAGCGCTAACTAGTAAGCTGTGGCGAACTGTGGCTCAACTCTCAAAGACTGTCAAAGTCCTGTTAGAAGTGCAATCTACTACATACTAGGGGATAGTAATATACTTTGAGGCTCTTCACAAATCCTTGCTTCCAGCTCATCTCCAGCCTCTGATTCTGCCACAGTACCAAGCCCATCCAGCTCCTGCTGGACCTCAAGCACCTACCGGTAAGCAAGAAGTCATTTCTCGGGTGATATACACTTAGCGATAGTGGTTGCCTATGACAGAGAAATGAAGGGGAATAGCTGATTGACCGTTGTGTAACAAAGAAGAGCTGACATGGCAGAGCGCTAATGCTGAAGCGCTCATGTGCCGGCCTCGGCGATCAACTCAAGTTTTTCCCGGGCTGGCCTCCGTTTTTCGAAACAGCTGGAATGAAGTTGAAGGTCGAAAGCAAGTGTGGATCATGCACCATGTGGCGCTTCAAACATATATACACTTTTGCTTTCATTTGGGTAAGTACGTTCGTATCGTATGTACGTAGGTATAGGTCGCGAATATCATAAAAATAAGGGAAATTTTTAATATCAATCTCAAGGCTTCAAAAGACGATAAGCGCACTATGAAGAAGAGTAAAGAGGTAGGTATATAAGAGAAATCTCAAGTTCCAGACAGAGGAGTGACATAAGGGAAGGTCCAGTGAACACGAAACGAAGATATGCTGATAACAGTGCTATAGAGAATGCAAAAGAAAAATAAGTCAGTGAAAGACCTGTAAAAGGTGGATCGCGAATGCAGCTTGTATGTACATTATGCTTGAGTGGGCCTTTTTCATGCAACAAACCAAAAAATAATTAGATAGTTCAAAGCCATGACCTCGTGTCCAGCCATTCCGTCGTTTCATCAACCGCTGATACTGTGATCTGAGGGTGCAGTTCCGCAGTGTTGCTCGTCGAGAGTGATAGTCGAATCAGACGAAGGAGCGTCTAAGAGGTGATTTAAATTAGACGCTTTGTCTGCTGGTGGTGTCGTTTCTTCCTCCATATTAGGATCGTTCAAGGTCGTTTCATCCACAAGATCTTCTTCTGCTGGGGATTCGTAAGATATTTCCGCAACGTTCGCGGTATTCTTGTCATCGAAATCGGTCGCAGAATGGGTTTGATAAGAATACCCTGTCGCAATGGACGGGAAGCTAAACTCGATCGGAAGTGCCTTTGCTGGAGATTCGGATGATGCAGAAGTGGATTTGGTCGAAGACGACGAGGAAGAGGAGAATTCGGTGTCAAGGTCAATTTCATTCGAATCGGTAGACAGCGGCTTCGCCATCGCAGGCAGAGATACATCGGCTGCTTCCCGGCGGAATAGACCAGGATCCTTGAGCCAATCCAGCCCCAATCCCAAGCCCGAATCAGAACCCGGCGAAATAATCATAGTTTCGTCGCCAAATCCGTCCCTCGCCACATCCGTCGGGGACAACTGTAGCTTGTCCTTTGCTTTAGAGTTGGATTTGGAGGACCTTCCAGACCCCGAACCCGACCTCAACCCCATCATACTCTCAGGCCGCTTCAAAATGGCGCCTGCTAGCAGCTCGTTAAGTTGTCCACCTTCATCGTCGCCGTCTTCAGAATTGGAATCATCATTTCCGCCAGTGGTAGCCCCTTCCAAATTATCCTCCTTACAGCTGTCTCCCCGTGGCGAAGATGCACCTGGAAGATAAGAGTTGGGAGCCGGGTATGGGTACGAATAGCCGTAGGGGTAACTGTATTGGAATTCAGGACCATATCCGAACGCCATACGATCTCCATTTGTAGTAGCAGTTCCAGCGGGAACACCTCTTCCTCTTTTCCTGCCCCTCCCCCTCACATTAGATCCAGGAGTGGGACTCGGCGATGATGTCGACTCTGGTGACATCGATTCGGTCGATTCTGTCCCCGAAGCCAAGGATGACATCGTCGACGATGCGCTCATACCACCCGTCTCACCACTGTTCCCGCTATTCAACATGTTCAAAAACTGCATCGGATGCATCTTTGCTCCGTTAGAAGAGTTCCCATTAGCCTTCGAACCTTGCGGGGCCCCAGCGTAAGCGGGATAGGGGGCGTATGGCATATACGACGACTGCGGGCTCAATGGTGACATCATGCCTGCAGATCCTAAAGGTGGGCTCGCAAATGGCACGCCTCTGGGAGGTGGACCTGTAGGAGAGAACATCCCGAAAGAAGATAGAGGTGAAAACGGGCCAAGATTATGCGGGTATGGTGTCGAGGAAGGTCCGGGTGAGAACGTCATGGAAGGAGAGAACATCCCACTCTGAGGAACAACAGGGGATCCCACAGATGGAGAAGATGATCCTTGGCTAGTTTGTTCTTCGGGAAGCTGGGCTAAAGAGGGAATAGGGGACGGTTGAGAGCTATGTGACGGACGCGACGACTTGGAGGTGGACCTCGAAGATGCTGATGAGGCGGTTTGCCGTTTCCCTCGTGGATAGTTTTTGCCAGGCCGCTGTGGCTGCGGAATGGCGAGATTCTGAAGTTGAGGAAAAGCTTGTGGAGGCTGCGGTGGATGGGCGAAATATGCAGCATAAGACTGAATCTGATGCGCGAGGTGATGAACTTGAGCCTGGAGCTGTATATCGAGCAGTCAGTAAAAGCTTAAGAAAATGATAATGGAGAGTAATATTACCTCTGCCTCTCTCTGCCTCCAGGCGCTTCCCTCCCATCGCAGCATCGTAACCTCGTTCCCTAGTTGTTCTAGTTCGCTTCTCGTTTTCTCCGCCCTCCCTTTGGCTTCTTCTTCCCGCTTCCTCGAGGCTTCCAATGCACCTCTCAGCGATGCAATCTGTGTTTGAGTGGAGAGACTGTTGGAATTGGTGCTTCCTGGCGGAGGAGTAGTGAATCCCGTAACGGAGCTTGCCTTGCTCGAATCAGAAGCTCCGTTCAAGGAAGGGAAGTTAAACGGAATAGGCGAAGGCGAAGAATCCACGTTCTCGACGTGATCTTCTTCAGTGTATTCGGAGTCCAACTTGGGAGTCGAGCTGGAAGCACGAAAAGTAGAGTAAATCGGCATGGAGGTTGAGAATGCGAGTCCTGCTCCCGAAGTCGGGTTTTCCTGCGCCGTGCCCGGTTCCTGACGTGTTTGGGAGCGGAAACGAGGAGGTTTGCCGGCTCGAGGAAGGGTTGAACTGGATGAGGAAGGAGCCGCATTTAGCGTGGAAGAAGAGGAACCTGTGTCCTTCTGGGGTGTATAGGGAGCAGTGGATGTGGAGATAGTGATTGGTGCGCCATTAGTGTGAAGATTATTGATATTATCGGGAGTGCTATTCTTGGAGTTACCATTCTTGTTTCGCCGGGTATTCTTGGATGAATTGAATGATGAAGGAGTAGTACTCTCCTCTAGTGCTGACTGGACCGACGTATCTGCTGTATTTGCAGACTCGAATGAAAAAGTAGAGACAGCAGTGCTGTCATAGGAGGTGGAAGGCGAATGACCAAGATTGGTTGTCAATGGAAGAACGGGTGAAGAGGGCATTGCAGTCAATGGTGTTTCCTGCTGCTCCTCAGCGTCTTCCTCAGACGGATGCCCTCGCGTAAAGGGTTCATTCGATGAAATGGACACAGACCTGGAGGAACACGATGCAGATGGGTCACGGACTCCGGATTCAGACCTAGAAGCACTGCGATTGCGCTTGAGATTGCCTGACCGAGTGGCGCTCGATGACGGTTCTTCTGCTGCTAAAGGTCCCGAAGCTGAGGCTGAGTTTGGAGCTGATGAGGAGGATGGATCACCGGAGCCGGGCAAGTCTACATGCTTTAACAATTTGGCAAGGTCTTTGGCTCGTCTGCCTCCTTTCATCAACTCTTTCATTGGGTCCTTTCTTCGTTTACGACGTTCCTTTGACCTAGAGTTTTGTGATTTAAGGCCGTCGTTAAGACTGCTACTTTCGGCGACATCTGTGATTCAAATTTATAAATAACGCTGTTGAATTGAGACACAACGCGCAAGACTCACCTTGTCCAGCATGTTCGTCTTCCAGAGATGCTGTTGGATGAATTTCATTGAGATTGAGTACAAATTTCAGCGCAAAAACGCACGAACCATTTGGCTGCTCGCTGCCAGACACGTTGGGCAGCAACCTGAGGTTTCCAAGTCGCAAATTGGATCTCCAGAAAACGGCAGAGCCAGCGAGAACGAGAGTAGCTACAGCTACGAGAATGCCTGGCTGGATATTAGGGGGAATGGGCGTTGTGGAATTCATGTTGTATAGAGTATCCTGCTCATCGTTCATCGCAGCGATGAAAGGGAAGCTCGGTAAAGATTATTGCGGATGGTGGTGGTAAGAAAGAAAGGAGAGGATGGCCAAGGTTCGTGGAGATAAACTGTTCTATTGTAAGAACAAAAAGCGTAGCGTAATGAGTGTTGTATGGAGAGAGTTATGACTTGAAAATTAAATTCAGGAATTCTGTGCCTAGATTCTCACTCGTAGCACGAGGCAATTCTCAATCAGCCGGCCTTCCGCGTGCCTCAACAAAACCAGTGGCTGAGAGAACTCTGTTCATCGTGCGGAATAGTCTCCCAATTCTCTCAATGCCAGTGGTGCCGAGCATTTTTTGCGACCGCGAGCATTTTCTACCCCGTTATTCTACCCAGACTTCCATGTCTTTGGGTAAATCCCAAGACTTTCCCGAGTAAAATCCTCCATTTTTATTCGATCCCCGGCTGGCATCCGAGTGCCAGCTGCAGTCCAAGGTCGGATTAATCGTGGAACCAATAACTTACCGCGAGATAAATATGCCTTTACTCGGCGAGCACTGGGCATTCTCAGAGCTCTCTGCCCCCTTTGAGGAGTTCCTGGCGTGCAGCCACAGCAGCACTAAGTCATAGTTCAAAAATACTTGGTAATCTTGCAACATGTGTCTGCTGCTCAGCCTCGTCATCTGTTTTGTCTACCTCAACGGTCCCGAATAAATAAAAAATATCAAGGTATCAACTGGACCACACGGCTCGTACAAAGTCGCCTCGTGAATCCTTCTTCTTCCAAATTGACAGCTTTGTTCTCCTTTTGTAGGCCTTACGTCCCCAACCAATGGAAAGACTTTCAAAAGTGGAACGTCGTTGTAATTTTACTGCTCTTGTGGAGAGCAAATAACTCCGGTTGGTTGATCTTCATCGATTAGAACTTGAGGGAATTGAGCCCATACTGTCATCCGAAGCAAACGACGAACCAGGTAATGAAAATTCAAGCGCATATATATCTGTTCCCGAAGTTTGAAGCCCGTGACGGACTGAACGATGCAGCGCAGGCCAGACGAGTAATCTATGAAGCTCAATTCTGGAAAGAGCGTGCTTTTTTAGTAACGATTATATGTTGTCATTCATCGGAAGGACTTTAGACGGGTCAAATATAACTTGGGGATGAATCGATATACAGCTCCTAAGTAAACCTCCGATGCGCGCAAACGTTTAACAAAATTAGATCTACTATCTTCAGCCTTCAGGACTACATGGCTTCAGTCCATCTATGTGGCTACAGGCCTCTACGCCGAGCGCAAATGTTCAAGTCTTTCTGCGGTGAGCTTAGGAGGTATATAAGAAGAATAATCCTTTTGGGTGAGCAGTCTCTTAAATTGGTCGTTGAGCCACCCAAAGGCGAGCTCGGTACTCGCAACCACCGAAAAAAATCCCTCAACTATGTAGGATTTTTCATTGGTCCCACATCCTCTTCACACGAATATTGTCGGAATAATCCTGTACTTTATGTGCCTAGATATAGACACGACTCTTGGTGACTACAATGACGATTACACGTTGCCGAAGTATATCCACGATTGACGAAACATCGTTATAGCAAATCAATCCTCCTTCCCTCCTTGGAACTCTTCATAACAGCAACCATTACTTCCTTTGCTTTCAACACGTCTTCTACATTGGCATGCATCCCATTCTTGCCATCAGCAAAAGCCTCCCAAGCCAACGCGATCTTCCTATCATCCTTTGTAACTTCTTTGACCTTTTCCCCGTTGAAATACATCTCAGGCGAAGGGTCAAAGAACCCAAGTTTTGGATCGGCTTGAACACGAATGGTGCCATTCTCACCGCTGATAATCCAGCTAAACTCCGCTTCTTTCACTCCAGATTGAAGATGCACGGTGAATGGAGTCTCGAAAGCCTCGCCTTTGCTTCCGGTCTTCAAAAGTCCGGTTACACAGACCTGCGACTGCCCGTCGTGTGTTACATTCTCCCCTGTGGGCTTCCCGCTCATTGGGTCTATTACTACTGATGACGGGTGGTGATTTATCACCACTGCTGAGAGGGATGCAACCGGCCCAAGAATGTACAAGACCAGATCAAACACATGTCCTCCCGCTACATCAAGTAGTGTGGCGCCATTGGCGGCGTTAGCACTGTACTTGAAGAAATCGAAAACGGTTGGACCCCAACCACCGCTGAAGGATACGATCTTCATTGAGGAAGAATACTACGGGTAAGTGACCTCTCCAATCAAGGCTAGTAATACGCACAAGAGTCGAAGAGTATATCTTGCCAATTTCTCCTTTGGTCACCATGGATTTCGTCTGCCGGAACAGGATAAATGAGCTACATAGCTCATCGCAAACAAACTGCTCAATTGAAATGAAATATCAACATACATACCTTTGTCGCAAATCCTGCAAATCTCATCTGACATCCTACCATCGTTTTGATCCCCTTCTTTCTCGCAGCTTCACAGATTTCCTTCGTCTCACCCATGGTTCCTCCCCACAGGCAACTCGACGAATAAATCCTTTCCTGATTCAATAACCTTCATAGCAGCGTCCTTCTGGTACATAGGCTTGACTGCAACCGCAACCATACCAACATCCTTGTCTCGAGCAATAGACTCGGCGGATCCATGATATGCTTTAACACCCTTCTCGGATGCAGTGAGTTGCGAATATTTCGCCGCACTAGCTTCTGCAGATTCGGGGCTGGTAGTTGATACAGCTACGAGAGTGTATTTCGAGGACAACGGAGGCGCGAAGAGGGGAGGTGCAAGTGTGGTCGCAGCCCATCCTTTCGCTGACAGACCCACGAAGCCTATATTGATTGGGTTGGATTCTGGATTTTCTGACATACTTGGGGGAAGTGTTGGACTCCGAGCCTGAACGCTCGGAGTCCATTGAATGCATCTTGGTTTTCCGTCTTCGCGGTGAATATCGACATACCCCGAGCCAGACGGGATATGTCCCTATGGTCTCTCATTGTCTCGAGATGATACTGTATGAATATTTAATACATTCACGGCTCTCTTCACTGATGTAGAAGTCAAGAACGATACACACACATTGCAATCGTTATTTGCTTTAACAGAGCTGCTGGGATTTACTTTATTCTGGACCTCGAGACACAGATATATGAGGCTAGAACTGCTGTACAAAAGCAGGAACCAGGCTCGGTATACGGTATAATCTAATGTCTCAACACCCAATTGATAAATTCGTACATATTTTCCATCTCACACTCTGGGAGTCGATCGAAGCGGTGATCCTCCCCGGGAATCTCTTCGTACACATAATCCGCCTTCAGCTCTTTCAAAACTTCCGCTACATCCCGGGACTGCCTAACAGGGACCTTGGTATCTGCATCGCCATGTGTAATATACGTCGGGGGAATCGTTTTGTGTGAAGATTTCAGGAATGGGGCAACAGAGAAAGCGCTGGGTGGAATGTTGGTTCCGGATAGCAACAGGTCTGGCAAAAGTGCCCTTGAAACAACGACTCGTCAAAATTCACACTACAAGGAGGGATGCCCTTACTCACTCTTGTAGCATATAATGATAGAACATACTTCTTTGGTTATCCATAGGGGAGGATGCGAGCCGACTCCCTGGATCTGCAGGATTAATGAAAGGCTGGACTTCCTCTTTCAGAATTATTCTATCCAGATACGACACAGGTCTTTGTGGTGTATTCCAGAAAGGATCTTCTAAGTCTGTAATAGGATAGATCGAGGTACTGCCTAGTACAGTAGGCGGTTTCTGTAGCCCCGCTGCCTCAAACCCAATACCACTCGCGCATAGAAGGGAGAGCCAACCCCCAGCGGAAGATCCGGATAATATGACGCGAGAAGCATCTACGCGACCCTCTGTTGTTTGCTGAAATTCCTTGGTGTGCAGGAATTTCATGGCGTCTGCGCAGTCGGAAAGGATTGCTGGAAAGCGGAATTGGGGCGCGAGACGATAATCGGCCGAGATGAATGTAAGGTTATGTTTTGCAGGAGCACTAAGGTAGTGCGGAGCGACACCTAGAGCCAATGATCAGTTTTTGTACAATAGCTAGTATATTAATCAATATCTCACTTTTTCTAGTACCCTGTTGTACATCTTTGGAGTTACATCGAGATCCGATAGCGATGTATACATAAATGCTTACCTGAAGTAACCCACCTCCGTGCCACCAAAGGAGGATCGGAGCAGGGTTCTCCGGAGAAGATGTAGGCGAGAAATAAACGTCCATATAAATATCTATCCCATCCACCTGTTTGAACAGGATTTCAACTGGTTTCGGGGAGCCAGAAGCCATCGTAAGTAGCTGCTATCAATTAGCGTGGGGAGCGTGAGATGGGGAAACGAGTTGATCATAGGAATAACAACGATTTATAGAAATGTCTGGCAGGGGCTGATATTGGGTTTGATACTTAGTAACTTCTCTCGGATGCTTGCCGGTGGTCAAAGCTGGCCGTACGAATTATCAATCAGTTGCCTTTCTCGGATGCTTACCGAACGCAGCGCCAGAAAGAAGGAAACCATATTGCCTGGTAGCGAAATTTGATTTTAGACTAGCATCTTACTACACTTCAGTTAAGAAAAGTAGACCATGCATCTGGAGTATGGTTTATGCATTCGAAGTAGCTGAACATGGGTAATATTTGAGATTGAAACTATACAAGGAATATTCATTGGCTTCGTATCCATGAATTCTTCATCGGAAAACGCGCTCAATGAATTTGTACATCTTTTCCATCTCACATTCTGGACTGTAATCGAAAAGGTGATCCACCCCAGGAATCTCCTCATACTCGTAATCAATTTCAACTCTTCCATTCAGCTCCTTTAAAGCTTCCACTACATCGCGAGACTGCCGAACATGAACCTTTGTATCTGCATCTCCATGCAGAATATAGGTTGGGACAATAGTCGAGGTAAGAGCTTTCAGGAATGGAGCAACAGAGAACGAGTTGGGAGGAATATTGGTCCCGGACAGCAAAAGGTCCGCCAAGATAGCCCTTGCAACAACAACAAATGAATAAAATCTCATCACAGGGGGAACCCATTGCTCACTCTTGTAGCATATAATGGTAGAACATGCTCCGCGGGCTATCCAGAGTGATGAATGACACACGACTTCCTGAATCTGCAGGATCGATAAAAGGCTGCACTTCTTCTTTCGCAATCATTCTATCCAAGTATGCCACAGGTCTTTGCGGTGTCTTCCAAAAAGGATCCTCCAAGTCTGTGATGGGATAAATCGCGACATTGCCCTTAACAGTAGGCGGTTTTGGTAGTCCCGCTGCATCGAACCCAATACCATTTGCACATAGGAGGGCGAGCCAACCCCCAGCGGAAGATCCAGAAAGGATTACGCGAGAAATGTCTGCACGACCCTCTGTCGCAGTCTGAAATTCCTTGGTATGGAGGAACTTCATTGCGTCAGCGCAATCCGAAAGGATAGCTGGAAGGCGAAATTGTGGTGCAAGACGATAATCGGCCGAGATGAATGTTAGGCTGTGTTTCACAGGAGCGCTGAGGAAGTGCGGAGGGACATCTGAGGCCAAAGATTAATGGCTATACCATGATAGCAGGACGATATCTCACCTTTTCTACCACCCTGGCGCAGTCGACATCAGCATCGAGACCTGATGGTGATATCTAAATGCTTACCTGAAGTAACCCACCTCCGTGCCACCAAAGGACAATGGGAGCAGGGCTCTCTGCAGTGGCTGTAGGTGAAAGGTACACATCCATATAGATATCTAATCCATCCGCCTGTTTGAACAGGATTTCAACTGGTTTGGAAGTCATCGCAATTAACTGCTATCAATGAGTGTAGGAAGGAAAGAAGCTAACGAAGCGATCATAGACGTAACATCGATTATAAGTCGGTCGGCTGAATTACTGTCTGGCTCCCACACAACGTACTCCGGCCGTAGTTCCTACAAACAAGTCTCGAATCTGTCATGGATTGAATGGAAACACAAACACGCAGTAAAAATCCTATGTGGAAAAACAGTGGCTAAACGGAAAGTACTATCAGCAACAAGCCGGGAGCGAGGTGCTCATAGCAGCGTGAGGTTCACCTGGACAACGACCTGAAAGGGATCTTCGTTGGCCCCAGGAATTCATGCTAAAAATCCCTTTGTCCAATGAAGACCCCTGCGAAGAGTTTGCCAAGTAGAAGTTGAATGCGACGTGAAAGCATCTGATGCTCCCGGTGAGAGCTCTAGCGACTCAATATCACAGCTTGAATGTGAAAGAGGATAAACTTTCTAGCGTTGAACCCATCTGTTCCGCGTGTCCAAAATGTTTTGTTGCATTCAGTATATTGTAGAAATAAAGGTCCTCCACAGAAGGTAAAACGACCAGCTGATCTAGACGGAAGACGAGGTAGCGTAATGAAATCTTGAAGATGATAGTTCATGGACGAGCGAATGAAAAGGGGGACAGAAACATAAAATTGTTGTGCACGAGAGAAGTGAGTGAGCAGAAGGACGTATAAAGAAACTATGTAGAAAACAGCAACTGGCCTTGTATCCTCACCTAGAAACCCGCTCAAGGGGTACCAGACTTACAGCCATTACACTCCGGTGGGTGGTTGGTTGCTGCTGAGAGCCTGAGCCACTAAAATATTTTTTCAAACCTATCTTTCAGAGGCTCTGAGAGCTTTGTAGGTTAAATATGCTATTGGTAATTGTTATAGGTAATCATCTGTAGTTAATATATGCAAATGGAAGTATTGAGCCTAGAAATAGGCATTAGCAGGAGATATTTATGAGGTCATCTTCATATGTCATCAAGATTGTAAAGATATAGATAAGATTATTACCATGTATAGTATATCAGACATCACGTGGCGTTGCGTGGGTGGGTGGTTGCTCCTCCGAGGCCCTTAAAATATTTTTCAGCTTGGTGTAGTAAAATATTTTCTTCAGACCCCCTTGAACCCGCTCAATAAATTCGTACATCTTTTCCATCCCACATTCTGGATTAAAATCGAAAAAGTGGTCTACCCCATGAATCTCCTCATACTCGTAATCAATTTCGGCGCTCTCCTGTAGATCCTTTAAAGCGTCCGCTACATCCTGCGACTGCCGAACATGAACTTCTGTGTCTCCATCTATATGCACGATATACGTGGGGACAATAGTGTTTGGCAAAGCATGAGCTTTAAGGAATGGAGCAACAGAGAACGAGTTGGGAGAAATATTGGTTCCGAACAGCAAAAGGTCCGCCAAAATAGCTCTTACAACAAGGAGTGAATAAAACCTCATCATAGAGGGAGACTTTGACTCACTCTTGTAGCATATAGTGATAGAACTCACTCCGCGGGCTATCCAGAGCTGTGAACGACACACGACTTCCCAGATCTGTAGGATCAATAAAAGGCTGCACTTCTTGTTTGGCAATCACTCTATTCAGGAATGGCAGAGGTCTTTGTGCCACCTTCCAGAAAGGATCTTCCAAGTCTGTGATGGGATTAATTGCGGCATTGCCTTGTACGGTAGGCGGTTTCGGTAGCCCCGCTGCATCGAACCCAATACCATTTGCACATAAAAGGGAGAGCCAACCCCCAGCGGAATTCCCGGAAAGGATCACGCGAGAAGCGTCTGCGCGACCGTTTGTCGCAGTCTGAAATTCCTTGGTGTGGAGGAATTTGATTGCGTCGGCGCAGTCCGAAAGGATAGTTGGAAGGCGAAATTGCGGCGCAAGACGATAATCGGCCGAGACGAACGTTACGTTGTGCTTTGCAGGAGCGCTTCGTAAGTGAGGAGGGACACCTGGAGCCAAAGATCAATTGCCATACTACGACAGCAAAGTCAATATCTCACCTTTTCTAGTACCCTGTCGTAGTTGACATTAGACCTGACAGTGATATCTACATAAATGCTTGCCTGAAGTAACCCGCCTCCGTGCCACCAAAGCAGGATGGGAGCAGGGTTTTCTGCGGAGGCCGTAGGCGACAGGAAAACATCCATATAGATATCTAACCCATCCGCTTGTTTAAACGGGATTTCAACTGGTTTGGAAGTCATTACAGATTTACTATCGTTGAGAAGGAGTGAAGGAATGAGGTGATCAAGAAATAGCAGCGATTTATAGAAATGTCTGGCAGGGGTTATAGTGGATGGTTGGTAAGTGCATTCTCCCTGATGCTTGCTGGATGCTTTGAACGGCCAAGCTGACCGTACGGACTAAATTGCTCTCGCAAACTTACCAAAGAGCATTACACATCTTCTGCAGATGATGACAATGCTAATGGAACGTGCGGTATGAGACGCCTCCGAAGTTCTAGATGTGTAATAGATTAATCTCTCGAATACATTTAAGTGAACTTGAAGAAAATAGACAATACGAAATTGAGCCTACACATAATGAGGAACTGGCCTCGTATCCACAAATTCTTCATCTGAAAACGCGCTCAATAAATCTGTACATCTTTTCCATCTCATATTCTGGACTGAAATCGAAAAGATGGTCCACCCCAGGAAGCTCCTCATACTCATAATCAATTTCGACTCTCCCCTTCAGCTCCTTCAAAGCTTCCGCTACATCCCGGGACTGCCGAACATGAACCTTTGTATCTGAATCTCCAAAATATAGGCGGGTACAACTAGTCGAAGTAAAAAGTTTTCAAGAACGGAGCAACAGAGAATGAGTTGAGACGAATATCGGTTCCGGACAGTAAAAGGTCCGCGAGAATGGCCTTTGCAACAATACATGAATAAAACCTCACCATAGGAGAAGTAACCCACCGCCGTGCCACCAAAGGCAGATGGGAGCAGGGCTCTCTGCAGAGGCTGTAGGTGAAAGGTACACATCCATATAGATATCTAACCCATCCACCTGCTTGAACGGGATTTCAACTGGTTTGGAAGTCATCAGCAATTAACTGCTATCAATGAGTGTTGGAAGGAGAGAAGCTAACGAAGCGATAACATCGATTATAATTCGGATGGCTGAACGTCGAACAACCACCTAGTTCCCGTAATTCCACAACCAACTCCCGAACCTGTCGGGACACAAGCAGTAATAAACATGCAGTGGAGATCCTATGTGGCGAAACAGCGAAACCCTGTAATTTCCTTGAGTAACAAGCCGGTAACGAGGGAGTCATAGCACCTTGAAGTTCGCCTGGACAACGACCTGAATCTCTGTTGCATGTCAAGGACCCCTTCGAATTCGTGCCAAAATCCCTTGAAGAGTTTGCCGAGCAAGTGTCAGATGAATGTCTGACGCTTCCGGTGAGAGAACTCTGGTATCTTAATAGTAGACAGCCCGGTAGCGTGCTATAATATATGAAAGAGGAACGTACTGGCGTTGAAAAGACTTGCTCTTGAATATTCCGCACGTCCAAAATGCTATATTAAATTAATATCGAGGGAAAAAAAGAAAAGTACAGGTTTCGTTCACGACAGGTGCGACTAGCTGATCAAGACGGAAAGCGAGACAACGATGGACGAGCGAATAAAAAAATATAAAATTGCCGTGAGCATGAGGACCGATAAAGATAAAAAATAAAACTACAAAAAACAGCAACTGGCCTCATATATCCTCATCTAACAACCCGCTCAATAAACTCGTACATCTTTTCCATCCCACAACCTGGCTCTCGATCGAAAGAATGGTCTACCCCGGGAATCTCCTCATACTCATACTCAATATTCAGCTCTCTCCTTCAGCTCCTTCAAAGCTTCCATTACATCCCGCGCCTGCCGAACATGAACCTTTGTATCTTCATCTCCATGCGTAATATACGTGGGAGGAACGATCGACCTGTTTGGTGACGCCAGAGCTTTAGCAACAGAGAAAGCGCTAGGAGGAATGTTGGTTCCGGATAACAAGAGGTCCGCCAAGATAGCCCTTGTAACAGCGAATGAGTAAACTTCATTCCAGGAAAGCCAACTTTGAATCACTCACTCTTGTAGCATATAATGATAGAACATACTCCGTGGACTATCCAAAGAAGAGAACGCAACATGACTTCCCGCATCCGCTGGATCAATAAAAGGCTCTACTTCCTCTTTCGCAATGACTCTATTCATATATGACAGAGGTCTTTGCGGCACCGTCCAGAAAGGATCCTCCAAGTCTGTGATGGGATAAATCGCCGCAGTGCCTTGTACAACAGGCGGTTTCGGTAGCCCCGCCGCCTCGAATCCAATACCACTTGCGCAGAGGAGGGAGAGCCAACCGCCAGCGGAGGAACCAGAAAGGATTACACGAGAAGCGTCTGCGCGACCCTCTGTTGCTTTCTGGAATTCCTTGGTATGGAGGAATTTCATGGCGTCGGCGCAGTCGGAGAGGATAGTTGGAAGGCGGAATTGCGGCGCAAGACGATAATCGGCCGAGATGAGTGTTAGGTTGTGCTTTGCAGGCGCATTGAGAAGGTGAGGAGTAGCACCTAAAGTCAAAATGAATTACTATGCCTTGATGGCGAATCCATATCTTTACCTTTTCTAGTACCCTGTTCGTGCAAATTCAGAGCTACATCGAAAGCGATAGGGATGTAAGTAGATGCTCACCTGAAGTAACCCGCCTCCGTGCCACCACAAGAAGGATAGGTGCAGGGTTCTCTGCAGAGGCTGTAGGCGACAGATAAACGTCCATATAGATATCGATGCCATCCGCCTGTTTGAACAGGATTTCAAGTGGTTCGGAAGTCATCGATAGATGTGAGAAGGAGAGAACAAATGAGATGATTATCGGTTATAAATGATTCATCTACAGTTCACATGTCTGTGAGAGGAATATCGATGGCGGAGAATCCATGAGCCTTGCAGTCTTGATAAGGACTTGTCCCAGGCGCATAACCTACAAGTAGTACGATTCACTACATGACTGAGGCTCGTAGAATGAGAGGAACGTACCTGTTTGAGAAAAAAACATCCTCTTCAGGTTCACCTCTGTTCCGCGCGCCCAAAAAGCTATGTTGCATTCAGTATATTATAAGAATAAAGGACATATCGGCAGAAAAAAAAGTACAAGCTTCGTCCACAACAGGTGAAACGACCAGATCTAGACGAGGCAACGAGCGTGGGGTTGATGATGATGATAATTCATGGACGAATAAAAAGGGGGGAAAGAAGATAAAATTGTTGTGCACGAGAGAGACATGAGATATGGAGGCGAGAGAGTGAGTGAGCACGAGGACCAATAGAAATAGAAATTATGCAGCAAAACAGAAAAGCGACGACAAAAAAAAGATGCAAATTTTTGAACTGTATACGGTGTCAATTAAACCGGGTTTAAAGAAGATAGCACGGTAGAACAAGTAGATGTGTATACACGGACCAAGAGAGGGAAAAGAGTCCGCTAAGAGCTGTTTCATAACAAATTTCCGTCCAAAGTCCTTTATAAACGAGGGTTGACCCCGGGTGACCAAGATACGCAAGCCCACAAAGAGTGATACAACAGCGGAGGGCCGCCATTCCCACGGAAGACAAGCGATCTGGAAATCAGCATGTTAGAATGTGTATGAGGTAGTCAAAAAGTCGTGGCACATACCTTGAAGTTTTTCATCCTGTCCCACCGTACAATCTAAGAACCCCAACCACAATCACAAGAATAAAAAGCCATTCCCTCCAGCACCACTAAACATCCACATAGATCAGCACCGGTTCTCCAACGCCTTCGATTTCAGGAATGACACATTTGAGATCAAAGGCTTTCGCAAGCACAATCTTGAATATCTTCTGAACGTTTATCGATGCTGATGTTGAGCAGAAGATTAAAGATGCATGCATAGCGCGCGCGAACCGTTTGGCCTTGATGTCAAGTAGGGTCAGGAGAAAGTCTGGTGGAGATGGAAGAGATAACGGACCTGTTTGGTGATTTCTTCCTGTTCGTCTCGAGGAAAGGTAGCAAACTGGTCAAATTTTGTGCCTATCAGGAATGGTATGGCGGTCTGAAGGAGGTTAGTTGAGAGATTCGTTGGATAAAGAAGTGAATCGCACCTTGTTAAACCCCCTGGCTTGTCGATACCATTCCTTGACGGAATTCAAGGTTGATTTCCGTGAAAGGTCAAACATGAACAGAATGGCCACAGCATCATTACAGACTAGTGGTAACATATTGACAAACTCTCTCTGCCCTCCCAAATCCCATATAGAGAATGTGATCGTTGTACGCCGTACAGAAATGGTCTTTTCCATAAAGTTGACGCCTACAAGTCGTTAGAGTCTGCAAAGAAAACATGCAAAGGGCTTACCCAGCGTCTGGATATAATCCTCATCGAAACTGCCCTCGACATATTTGACCATGAGACTCGTCTTTCCTATCTGCGAGTCTCCTACCATTCCGACCTTGATAACGACGCTGAGGGAAAGGTAAGACTCCTGTTGAAAGCAGCAAGGAAACGAGCTACCTGTTCTTCTCGTCATTGTTTTCAAGATGTGGGTGCAGGTTTGGGCTGCTGCCACTTCCCGAGGCAGCTGGCGTTGAAATTGACGATGAGGCCGAGTGGGACATGATCCTCGATAATCGGTAGGCCAATTATATCCAGAATGACGAAGAATGAGGCCAAGTCGGAAATGTCGAGTTGGAGAGAAGAGAGAAAGGAGAAAAATTAGAGAACAGAATAAATGAAGGACGCGTCCTGAGATTCGCAGAGTAATGAACGGCTTATCGCTCCTTACACCTTGAAGGGTGTCGAGGTCAAGTTGAACGTTGCCGTCGTCGTAACGCGAGCGCAGAAGGCGAGTGTAGCGAGGCTTACCGAGCGTTGCTAATTAAAATCGTGCGAATCCTCCCCTATTTTTCTTTGTTTCGACTTTATCAATTTCGCATATAGATTCTGTTCATTTCAAAACAAACTAACTGTACAAACTGTGGTCATACAACATGCATATTTTTTTACAATGACTTTCAACTGAACCATCTACTCAGAGCTTGATAGACGCAACAAGCCCAATGTTAGCCCTAAACTGGACAGCCTCGCTAGCAGGCTTGACCGACAAGGGCTTCACAGTGGGAGCACCAACAGCTTTGGCAATACGGTCAGACAGACCTTGATCCACAGCAGCCCAGACGCTCACTGAATCTCCAAGTCAGCATTACAATCCTACAAAGCAGAAGGAGAAAACATACATTGCCTGGCTCGCACCTCGGCGCTCTTCACATTACCAAAGTGTGCGGCGACGTTCTGGACATACGCCTCACGTTGCTGGTCATTCCAGACCTTCGACCACAAAGCCCGAGGTTGCTCAAAGTCGACTGGAAGTAAAAGCGTTGTCAATTTTCGTGTTGCATTGATGCATGTTCACTCACGTTCTGTAATCTCGCTCAGGTCCCTGAACGCAGCGCCGATAAAGTTTTCGTGCTTCGCTTCCCTCTGGAAGTCGCGCGCACCACCCTCGAGAGTACCTTTGGCGCCCTTGTAGCTGAGAGGTTGAATAGAGCTCTGGTAGTTTGGTCGGTTACCCTGAGAGATGTAGGTGGCTGGACCATCTCGTTGGAAGTTTGCGACTGGCACGATGGGAGCATTGACAGGAAGCTGCTGGTAGTTGGTACCCAGACGATGTCTTGGAGATACTCAGTTCATTGCTCGATTCCTTTTCCTTGACACTTACCTGTGGGTATCGGGGTACGAGAAAAGACGAGATTGCAAGACAGGGTCGGCAGAAGGCTCGATGTATGGTACAAGATGAGAAGGTGAGAATGCAGCCTAGATCATTTTACTGGTCAGTATACGAGATTAATAAAACCTGGAAATGAAAACACCCACTTGTTCGATCTCGGCGAAGTAATTTTGAGGGTTCTCGTTCAACACAAATTTTCCTACGGGTCAGGTAAGCTTTCAGAAAAAGAAAACTGATCATTTCCGCGGCTCACCTATCGGGCGCAAAGGGAACTCGCCATGAGGCCACACCTTGGTCAAATCAAGAACGTTGTAGCGGAACTTTTCAGCCTGCTCCGGTGTCATGGTTTGCTATAATCGATGGTGAATCATCAATTTGAATAACAAGCGAATAAAACTTACAACGTAAACAGTCCAAGTCGGGAATTTGCCGCTCTCAATGGCTTCAAACATGCGCTGGATACCGTAGTCGGGATTGGAACCTGAGAGCTCTCCTGCCTCGGCGTTGTTGAGAGTCTATGCAAGCTATTAGACTAGGTAGGATGTTTATCGAACGGCAAATTACCTTGAAACCACCGTCAGCTCTGACGTGCACCTGGGTGTAAACAAAGGTTCCATCGGCCTTGAACCACTTATGAGTGTGGCCAGAGTAACCGTGCATTTGGTGGTAACCGTCGGGGGTTCCGCGGTCAGAGAAGAGGATCATGATCTGATGAATCGATTCAGGGTTTTGGCCGAGGTAGTCCTGCGAATAGCAAAGGTAAGCCTCGACAGTAAAGAACGAACAGGTTTAACGAGCTTACCCAGAACATGTCAGGATCCTTCAAATGCGTCTGAGGATCTCTCTTTTGGGTGTGGATGAAGTGAGGGAACTTGGCAGGGTCTCTGATAAAGAATACGGGCGTGTTGTTGAAAACCCAGTCCCAGTTACCCTCGTCGGTCCTTAGCTTGAGGGCAAAGCCTCGAGGGTCCCGAGCAGTATCCGCAGATCCCGACTCGCCTCCAACGGTGGAGAACCTAGCGGTGGCTTTGACCTTCTTCCCGACAGACTTGAGCAAAGGGTTGTCGGTCAAATCGCTGCAGTCATGCGTGACCTATCTTGTGTCAATGAGGAGGAAATAATACATAGGGTGAAGAGCATACTTCGAAATATCCATGAGCCCCAGCAGCTTTGATATCGTCTCATCAGTATACATCGCACCAGGGTTACTCGAGATTATGCCCACCTTTGGCATGCACCTTTGGAGATGATCAGATTGTCTTCCAAATCGATAAAGAGAATTACTTACGACACGCTCCGGGATACGCTCTCGATCAAAGTGTGCGAGGAGATCGATGTGGTGGAAATCTTTCCAGCATCGTCAAATCAACTCAACCAGACATTATCCGCGCTCAACGTACCTTGGAGGAGAAGTGGTCCGTGAAGACCAATCCTCTGAGCTGCGTACGGCTCAGAAACTGGCGCACCACTCGAAGTAGTGTAAGTTGCGCCGTCTTTGGAATCGAATACTTGCTGGGAAGGCATCTAAATATCGAATGAGGTGATCGATAAAGAAGAAGGAATAAAGCGAAAAACAGTAAAGCTGTTCTTATATAGTCCACCGATTACACTATCCTTGGGGATTCATGTGATGCGGGGTAGGTGCTTAATAACTTCACTGTGATTGGCTACGGACCTTTGGAGAGTCGAAAGAGACCGTAAAATTGTCTTAGTTCTATCTTTCGAAGGCGGCATCATCTGATGTTCACTGAATTCAAGCCTCTGGTCATCTGAATGCTGGGATTCTGGCCCACAGTTCCAAAGTGCAACCATTCAGACGGCTGTGACCGCAACATCGGGTTCGTTCGATATCGTTGTACCCGGTAATATCCACATGTCCCGCTCGGAGTCGGTGCTTGGGCGCTTCAACTTGCGCGCAATGCATCGATCGATCGCTGGAGCTTTTTGCGTCATAAAAAAACTGTTTTCTTTCTGACTCAGAGGTCGCGCTGATTCATCCTTCACGTGTAGCGGGAAAAGACGGACAAAGGAAGGAAACGGAGGAGCGATAATAACATACAAAGATTCGACATTCGAATTCCGAGAGCTCTACAACCTGCCATCAGTCAACCGCGTCTTTATCTTCTGGCAGGTCGCTGCCAATTCATCCTGGCTGGCCTTCTTCTGGGGCCAATTCTCATCAATTTTAATAATCAGACCTTCAGTTTCCGATGGCTTGGGAATGACATGGAAATGGACATGATCTACATGCTGTGGTAACAAGGTTGAGACGTGCACTGAGCAATGAAAGAGCTCCAGACGCACCTGAAAAGCCATCTTCCCGTTATTCTGCCAGAAGATAGAAAAATGAATTTGACTGCTCAATTGTTCAAGACGTCCAACTCACCTGAACAATGTTGTACTGCTCAACACCCGTGGCGAGGGCGATCTTCTTGATTACCGGTCCTATGTCGCTGAGATATTCATCGGGAAGGTCGCCAATGGTCTTCGCATGGTCTGTATTCAAGGAAAGAGCTTCGATGATCCTATTCTCATGGTACCGACAACCGGGAGACTTACATTTGGGAATAACCTGAAGTACACATATTAATAGAATCGTCAGTCTGTATATCAGCTTGCGCTGAGGATACGTGTACCTGAGTGTGTCCTTCAGAGACAGGCATTATGTCTAGAAATGCAAAGCTGCTCGATGTCCATCAACTGCACTGCGACTGGGATTCAATTTAGGACCCACCTATGCTCCGTTTCGTATACTTTGTGGCAGGGAATCTTTCCTAAAGCATTACGACGCTCATAACGAGAATAAATGCACGACTAAGAGATAGTGCTCACCGCTCAGTATACCACAGAATATGCATCTAAGCACAGTATATTATTTTATTATTGAGATATTCTCAGATAGAGATATATCATAAGGCGTACGTTGGATCTGCGTTCATGATTGTTGGAATGGTGGAAGAGATTGGAAAAACGGAACGTCGTCTGTTATCGATGAATATACAGTGGAGATTGGGTCAGGACAACATGATAATTTCAGTGTATATTAGGTGCTTGACTGGGAATTCACCTTTCACTTGAAGTTGAAACCGGGTACGTTTGGATTCTTGGAATGGTTCGGGCTCAAGATTCAAAATAAGTAGGCGCACGCTATTACTTACCAATAGGCGCTAGCACTTTGTATTTATAGACTCGGCATCTCTCTCCTCTCTCCATTTGTTTAAATCACTGTCTACATTAGACAAGCCCGTCCGGTATGCGGTATGTTCGACTCTGAATCGAGTATATCGTGAATAATAGAAGGCTAGCCTCATACTCATCCCGCGGCCGATATTGAATTGAGGTTACGAGTGCGTTTACAACACTAGTACTGACGCGATTTGATACAATTTCGATCCCCCATATACGTAGTTTGAGGCGGATCTGCGGAGCTCCTGGACGACGTGCTAGACAACCTTGACTTCCGACGTACTCGAACGTCTCGACTCTTGCTACATTGACGTATCTATTGGACGGGACGGGACGCCAAAGGACACTGGTATGTTACCTTTAGCTTGAAGTGGTAAGATTCTGGTACTTAACCCCTGTTTTCCTGTGACTAAATTCGCCTTTTTCAGAAGTGCGGTCGTCTTTCTCCTCGGTCTGGTACGGAATGGATGTCACACGAGTGCAGAGGACTTGATAAACTGATCAGATTTTCAGCAAGAAGTAACAGACCTACTCCCGGCTCCGAGCACTCGTGGTGCATTCACTCAGTTTCTTCTTCCCCGATTTCTGAGAGAGCTACTGTTCATGTTGACCTCCAATGGGAGCAAGGAAAACGTGTCCACCAATTAAAACACAGACCACTTCGTCGGCTCCGATTATCTGCTCAGAATCTCAGGTTGAAGCGACTTGGTCCGGAGCGATTCGGAAGGCTGCAAAGCAGTTTTATCGATGATTACCGGAGGATGCGGATTTTGTGCAGTTTTGCATTTGTGGTGGGCCAACTGGTGAATGGACATCACCGCTGATACAGTAATTGGGAAGGTGAAAAGCCTCTCGGTATGACTGTTCAGAGGAAGCTGATTTACACGAGAATACTCTCAGTATTCTTTCCGCACTAGTGAAAACAAATGTGTATGCCCCGTTAGTCTCCCTTAGGCAGACTCGTTATACACTGACGATAATGCACCGTGGCAGTAGCATGGATTGTCACGTATCTCGATTTCGAGCTGAGGTAAAGGAGATAAACTCGAACCTTCTCTTTGCGTATTCAAGGAAGAGACCTTTTTAGTGACTATGAAGGTCTGTTAGAACGATGGCGATGTTTGGGGACGAATGCCATGAGAGCAGTGAAGCGGCGCTCCCCGCCGCTACGTGAACGGATATTCATGCGGCATGCAGCCTGTATCAGCGTCAGCGTCTGTACCTCATTCGACTAGTACTACTAATACCCACGGATACCAGTAGTGTAAACTTCTCAAATTGATTGTTTTAACATTTTTACCTAGTATTCTCGGTTGATTAGATGAGTCTGGATGGCGTGCAGAAGCGGAAGGCCCTCTGGAACTGATTGCTTCTCCAAGCATACGTCGGTCAACCAATCACCAATCCCGGTATGTCCAATCTGGTTCTCGAACTCACAAGCTCAATTTTCTTCTCAGGAGTGGAACAGCAGCAAAACAGAGCCGGTGCAAATGTCGGCTGAAATGCGAAGAAGAATCGGAAGAAGTGAGTTTTGATGATTGGAGGCGTCGCAGAGCTATGTTCATGTTTTTCTGCAGTCATTCAATTTATAATTATCTCGTCATGAATTGTTGGACAGGATGATCCATGACTGGGAAACCGTCTTTAACATAATCAACGTCCTTGGTTACGATAAGCTGCGAGTGTACTTGTACACGGTGAACCCACAATTTCGCTAATTCTTCTTGACATCGAACATAGGCTCTATAGTAGCAGCCGTCAAACCCTGAACTCCAACTTGCAAATAACCTTTCTCTTCTTCCAAGCGCCTCGAAACCTCGGGATCAGCTTTCAGCTCGTCCACATCCCAATGTGCCCACACGAAACGACCGTGTAACCAAGCTGCTTCAGGGGACGCGGCCCAGACAGAGAAATCTGCGGGTAAAGCGACTGGAGGAGAATAGAATCAGTGTCCTAGAGTAGACTCCCACAGAGCAGACGCTTACATTCATCCCAACTAAAGGCATCCTTATCAAAATCTTTCGAAGCACCCTCCGAGTACAAGACCCCTGGATGGAACGAAATAATTTGAACATCCTCGACCGGACGGTCATTCGCAATACGACCTAGCAACCCTGTAAACGCTGCTTTGGTCATGCTATATGTGCTGACTCTGGGTGCGGCTGTATGGATGGCTCCCGTCGAGACATTAAGGAGGAAAAGCTGAAGCCCCGCGGGACGGAGAGCCTGCTTGACTAAATTAGCCGACATGAGAAAGTTCCCTCCAACGTTGATGTCGAAAGCTTCCATGAGCTCCTTCTTAGCTATGGATATGGTGTCAAGTGCGATAGGTTTGACGTGGGCTGCATTGAGAACCAGGACATGTACGAGGATGCCTTGGGAGTGGAGGAACTCCCAGAGTGAGGCAATTGAGGTATCGGAGGCGATATCGGCTTGGTGAGCCATGAATTCCGTTCCTCCACTCTGGATTTCATCTCGAAGTTTCCCAACAGCCTCGTCTAAAAACCCGGCCCTCCGACCTACGATGATGATTCTGGATGCGGAGGCCTTGGCGAAGGAACGAGCGATCTCGAACCCGATCCCACCACCGCCACCGGTGATGAGGATGGTTTTACCGGCTTGGGTAAGGGAGGGTTTGGTAGGTGAGATAGAAGGGTAGGTGTCTCGGTGGTGGGTGGGGGTTAGCTTCAAGAAAGACATCTTGTTCAAGGAGGTGTTGGACTGAAGAGCAAGAGGAAGCTCGTTTTATACACGGGTGATAAGTAAGGTGGAACCAAGTCGGCGCAGTTGCAATTCTGCTGACCAGTTAAAGTAGTAAACGACCAATCTCTTGTCATGCAGTTTGACATCTCCCAGTAAACTCCTAAGTCAGTCGGAGCCTCTCCGGGGCAGTACTTGACTACTACAGTTGAAACGGATGCTGGTCGGCGCAGTTTAACATTTTTGCTTACCACTAAGGTACACAACGTCCAAGAAATTTTCGTGCCACTAATTCTTCGACGTGCAAATAACCAACTTCAGGACCATTTTTCAGTTCGTCAACAATAAAGCGACGGAAGTTCGATTAAAGTCACTACATTAATGCTCGGTCCAGCTCGGACGTGTTGACTTTAGTGTATCAGCGCAAGTGGTGCCCGATGACTTGAACTTCTAATGCTCGGTGCAGCTCGACTTGGGTGTAGCCATAAAATTGGCCTACAACTTCCTCCGTCCTATAGCAGTCAAGCTCTCGCTGCATCATGTATCCTCATTGGGGCAGCATTTGAGCAGGATTCAGGTCGGGGCAGTCAAACATCTCTGCTTACCAGCCTGCGGTACGTATCATGATATTTTGTACTGCAGTTGTAGTCTTTCCGACTTATACCAGCCATGAATATCACTCAAAGGTGACTTATAAGTTATGAGTTCAACCCTTGTACTCCAACTTTCAGATACCAACTCTCTTGTTCCAATTGCTCAAGCTTGCCAGCTTTCAACTCGTCACATCCCAATGCGCCCACACAAAGCGGCCATGCAACCAAGAGGGGTCGCTGCCCAGACAGACAAGTCTGCGGGGGAGTAAATCAAAGGTCAGCTGAAGACAAAATTGAATCGGAACATACATTCATCTACGCATGATTACTTCGCATGTCTCTTCACTGGGACTATAAATCAGAAAACTGAATAAATTGACTGACTACGCTTCTACTTCAATGTACTAGATTACCACTGCCAGAATTTAGATGCGATGTAATATTGGTGGCTACCCCTATCTATGGAGGGTAGTATGGAATATTTATCCCTTTATATTACTCTGACTCCTGAGCGGTCGTCAGAAGCTACATGAAATTCTTCAAACCCTCTTCAAATCTCTGTTGATCGGAGATAATCCTAAGATGAGCATTGAGCACTGAGGCACGGGTAGGGCGAGAAGCTCGAGCAATGAAATGTGAACTGTGGGGTTAAATGACTCGGATTCGAGGAGTCCTATAGGCAGCTTGCCTCGGGAAGGTTCGACACGGTCATCCTCACCGCCGATGCAACATCGCCCCTTAACGGTACCAAACTGGTGAAAGGATGTCAGTCCCCAAACCCATGCAACACGCGCGAGTACTATCTCACTGTGAGGATAGGTAACCTGGAGTTCGGCGGTCGTCACAATGGCCGCCACCACGTTTCCAACCGTATGTCATTTTTATTGTTGTACTATTATCCTTTGGCCTTCTACTCTAGCCACAGAACCATCGGAGTTAGAAGAAATTTCCACCTAGCTTGGCGGCCAAACCCGTCTAGAAGGAGGGCGTATTTTACCGCATCCTGCTTGGACTGCTTTAGGCCTATTTTCTACCAGGAAAGGGAATGTAGAAGACGCGGTATTTTGGGGATGTAGTCATGGATGCAAAGGATTGGTGTCAGTGATAGTGTAGCATCTCGGAGCGTATTCAAATGGAAAGAGTCGAGATCGGAAGATACTGGAACGATGAGCATCCAAAGTGAGAGCGACCGGAATCTCGAGAGTCCGCCTCCGGGTCCGAGTCCGACTCCAGTCCACCTCAGAGTCCTAAGGTCCTAAACAGTCCTGGCGGTCCTAGGGTCATATTAAGGTATATATTAGTATATTGTAGTAGTATATACAGGTGCTAGGCTACAGTCTATAGTAGTAGTAGTAGTAGTATAAGATAGTGCCGCATGCGGCACCCTCTGCCGACGACTATTTGGTTCAAATGAACAACGCGTTACTTTCCTTCCAACGCGACTTTACTCTCTTCGAAACCTCTTTCTCTACTACACGTTACATATTCATTGCTCTGTTGACCTCTCAAGGTATGTTTGGCTTTTGTTTTTCACTCGATATGACAAAATTTTAACCGAGCAAGCAGCGAGCGCATTCTTTACATCCTTACCACATTATTAGGCGCCGGGCGGATTTGACCTTCAATCCGACTTAATTCATTAGTCTAAGGTACTATTTACAGTATATTTACTGACTAGGACTAGAGTAGGACTCGGACCCTTGGTAGGACCTGAGGCGGACTCGGAAGTTCCGGGACTATCTGTCCAAAGTGGCATGCATATCGGGCCGAGCCAAAATTTGAACTTGAAATTCCTCGCTTTGACCGGTACCATCACGTTCCTCGAATCAGCACTCAACGAGGACGAAGATTTATCTATGCACAGAATGGGATTTTTTATAAAGAAGCGCTGAATGACAGCGCTGCTGAATTCGATGGCATCAGACACACCTTTTGTTAGCGCATTACTCCCAACACCTCCCGCAACCTCTTAGAGGGGTCTGCTTTAGGCCAAGGACTATCGATCATGAGCAGCTACGATCATCAGTTTATCGGACCTGGGACATCTACAACACAACTTCATCTTTTTGAATATAGTACACAGGGCAACGCCACTTCTCAAATCTCCGCTAGGTCTTCTAGTAAATTGTTTCAAGGTTAGGACACTCTTCCATTCATGCAACGGAACTTCATGTACTCAAAATTAGGTCTATTCATGCACGTCTTGTCAATGCAGACTGTTGCGGATCTCCAACAGGCAATTCTCAACTTTTACAACGCTCGAGTAACTGAAGGGAATCCAAATGGGTTAAGTCAGGAGAAATTGGTCCAAGAAGTTATGGAGCATCTACAAGCGGTACGTTCTATTGGAGTTCTATTATCGATATTCACTTTTGTTGTATAGGAGTTGGATGCTATTGTACGCAGGGAATACGATAACCGCCATACCGTTTTTGGTACTCCAGGAGTGTATTATAAGAGATGCTTGTGGACCCTTCGTCAATTATCGGTAACATACAGGATCCTCCCAGCCTCTTTGGTTATTCGTGATGTCAAACAAGAGGGACGACATGCGGTCGGAGGTGGAGGATTTGCAGTAAGTCATCAGTACATAAGCAATCCCGCGGAAATGTAATGTTTTGACATTTTTTCAAGGATATCTATCGCGGAACTATACTAAATTTAGGGAGGGTTCAGCTTGTGTGTCTCAAGGTTCTTCGACTCGTTATGGAACAGGATGAGGAAACTCGTGACAAGATTCGTAAGGTAAGCTTTTGAGTTACTTACGGCGCTTCCAGTAGTAACCTGCGACACCATAACTAGGAATTCTGCAAGGAAGCTCTCATATGGAGGCAGCTCAAGCATCCAAATATTCTCCCGTTACTGGGTGTCAATGCAGAGCTTTTCTCCCCTTCATTCTGTCTCATTTCTCCTTGGATGGAGAATAGGGATATAATCACGTATCTAAAAAACAATCCAGGCCACAATCGACATACTGTGGTAAGTGCGCATCTTAGAAATTTCGAGAGGGTACAATTATCTCACGGATGGCCGATCTAGTTGTCTGAGATTGCAGCAGGCTTGTATTATTTACATTCAAGAGATCCACCGATTCTGCATGGAGATATTCGAGGTGTATGTTCCATATTCACAGAGCTTTGACTGTTGCTGATGTACTATTTCAGGCAAACATCCTTGTCACCGATGATCTTCATTGCTGTCTTGCAGATTTTGGATTGGCTCTGATCATTTCCGATTCTCGAACGTTGTCCACAACAAGTGCCATGACAAAGGGCACAACCCGTTGGATGGCGCCAGAGCTCATAATTCCCAACAATTCAGCCAGGCAAGCTCCGAATCACACTTCGAGAGATGTATATGCTTTCGGATGCACAGTTCTCGAGGTAACATTTTCCTTTCTTACGCCCACAAATACCAATACTTAGAACAAAATTTAGATCTTAACACTGCGGTTACCGTTTCACGATAAGACGAGAGACCCGGCAGTCATTTATAGTTTAATGACGGGTGAACGACCAGCTCGTCCTCAGAATATTTGGTATCCGGATGCCATCTGGGATCTTACCACTCGATGCTGGACACAGGAAGCTGCAGCTCGTCCGAGTGCTCAAGAAATTTATGATTTTTTGCAAACCACTTTGACTAGTCTGTTATCCAATGCTCTTCTCACTTGACAGCACACTAATTTGAACCTGAAAGCTTCTACCACATCTCATAAAAACAATGAACAAACCGTACCACTACTAGCTGCACAACCTTATGTTGCTACACACACACGCCAGAATTCAGGTCTGAGCTGGGTGAAGTCAAGTTGGCAACTTGATCCTAACTTGATGCCGACACCTCCACCTTTGAAAGAGTCTTTAATCTTTCGCGACTGCGGCTTCCCGGAATTTTTTGGCCCTAGATCTCCTCTTCACCTGAGGGAATCTCTAACAGGTGGCATCCCAGGATTATTTGGCCCTAGGTCTCCTTTGACTCAACCTAACAGTTCTCGACAATCTTAGGAATCTTGAACACCGAGAACTCATACAGACTGCAATATCCATTCTATGCAAGGGTATTCCCCGCCGAACGAATTACGAATACACGTGCCATTTGGATGGTGCTAAGGCCCGATTGCTCGCGTTGAGGGTTGAGCAGATAGGGGGGAGCAAGAGTATAGAAAAGCAGGAACGACTCTTTCGCGAAGCGCTTCGAGACGGATTTGTGTTGTGCCAGTGCGTTATTACTTCATGCGATACAATCAGTAGCTAACTTTTTACTTTCTGAAAACAGTCTAATGAACAAACTCCGAAGGAGGCAAATTGTCGAACCTTGCGCCGAAGCTTCAAAGATTAGCGAATTTCTTGCTGCGTGTTCCTCGTATGGTCTACCCAATGAGGACCTATTCCACGAAGGAGACCTGATCAACTCCTCCCCCGAATCATTAGCACGGGTCGCAAAAACAATCATAGCTCTCGTCAAAAAATCGAGTAAGAGTACGTTGGGAGTGCCTGAAGTATACCATGGCCGGTTATCGTGGCTAAGGTAGAACTGGGCACCACCGACCACGGCCCTCAAATGAAGCATGGTCAATCGATAGGTACCTTAGCCATTAACAGTTTTTGGAATCGTTAGATTTCTTGCATCTTTGTTGTATCATCATTCTTTCTTTACTGTGATTAACCATGATTTCCAATATTCATCGTATGTAGAGATACCGAAATAGGAAGACCGAAAAGATTGTTGAGAAGGATCCTGGCCTTGGATAGGAACGAAAGAGTTCTGAACTCGTTGCTGGTAGCTTTTACCAGTGCTTCCGGGCACACTACTGTGGCGAATAACAGGAGAGTAGTCTTACTCTGTCATTAGAGCCAAAGAACGTAAAACTCTTGAGACTGCGGAGCGTCTGGCAGAGAGGTTGGTCAGTTTTGAAAAGTTGAGAGAGGCATAATGAAAGGAAGCTAAGGACGAACTACTCTTGAGCTGCATTGATGGTTCATCTATTGGACGGGTGGGGCACTAAAGGAGCACTAGTATATATTACCTTTGACTTGAAGTGGACTTTCTGAGACTTAACCCCAGTTCAACTGTAACTAAATTCGCCTCAGAATTGGTACTCCGAGCAGTCATTCTCTCATTCAACGCGTTCCTCCGGTACCCTCCTCCCCGAGCTACCGGGAGTCAGGCAGACGTGCCCACCAATGACAATAGCCGTCCGAATCTCACAGAGGGATCGGTTAAAGCGACTTGATCCGGAGGAGCGAGTCGGAAGGCTTCAAGCTTCGTCGATGATTACCGGAGGATGCGGATTGTGTAGAGTTTTGCGTTTGTAGTTGGACTGAACATCCCCAATTCATCCTTTGGACGGAAGCGACAAGCACCGATATTAATGAAAAACGCGTCAGATAACCTACATATACACGGTTTAATCCTGACTATACGTGTTCTTTTCCAACTAGTGAAACAATTTGAGCATGGACCACACGGAATGGATGGTCACTTACCTCGGTCTCAAGCTGTCTCCGAACGCGAAACTCTTCGTCCGCTTTAATGACTAAATGGTTATCATCCAAATCTTCAAGGATGAAATGCTGTTGCTCGTCCATTGTGAGCAAAATCTGCTTGACTGCCGCGTCGCTAATTACCATAAATATAAACCGATGAACGAGCTTTAAGTTTCTACACTGACCATGTCAAAAGAACGCCTGGATATTGTTAATTTTTGTGGGAAACCAAAAGAAATGCTGACCTTTAATTGCTCTGAGAGCCATTGTATTGCTCGGCCGCGCACTTGAGTGTTGGTGGTTACGGGTCAAAAGTGATGATTCACACTGCTTTGTTCCGCAAATCTGCTGCTCGACTCAGTTTCCGCCTCGATATCGCCGTTATTCGCACTTTGAAAACTGCTGGAATGCCGCTGCCATCGCAAAGGAAATCGTCGCTGTGCGTGATCTATTATTTCATCATAATCCATTTCAACTCTTAACCACCATGGCAAACGATGACACTCGAACTCCTACCCTCAGAGAATTGAATAACATGTTGAACGAAAGACTCAATCTTATTAGCGCAGTCCCGTTGCCTCTGATGGCTTCTAGTCCACAAGGACCTACTCCTCATGCCAGTTTGTCGACCGATTCTTAATGCGTTCTTCGCTGATCAAAGCTTGTACAGGCTCGACAATACTGAAACCACTCAAATCTCCCATACCAGAAGGCGAACTCTCCGTGATCGAGAAATCGAAACAACTGGCAGCTTGGACTGCAGTGGATGAGCATGTATACCCGGAACACCGAGTAAGTCTAGTACTAAGCACCTCGATCTGTCTGTTCAACGTTATAAAAGGTCATTGGTATCGGTTCAGGTGAGCGCGATGTTTCTTGTGCATTCGCAGAATCTGATAGGTCCTAGGTTCAACTGTACCCTATGTCGTCGAAAGAATTGTCAGTCAAGGTGCCGAAGCCAACAAGAATAGGGTATTCATACCTACTGGTGCGCCGTAACAACCTCTTCCATGCAATCCACCGACACTCTCTCTAGGTTTCCAATCAAAAGAATTGATCGTCTCGTCAGGTCTTAGTTTGGGAGATGTTGATCAGTATCCGACTATCGATGTCACTCTGGATGGTGCAGATGAGCAAGTACCTTTTGTTTGACATTGAGAAATCCCTCATCCGGGTCTACAGAGTCGACACCCAGCTCAACTGCATCAAAGGCGGAGGGGCCTGTCATCTCCGAGAAAAGGTCTTGGCTGAGGCTGCAACGACGCAAGTATCATGCATACTACAAAACATTTCCACCGTCTCATTCTTGGCGCACTTTACGCAGGTTCATCTTGGTTGCAGACTATCGCAAGAACGTCGAATACCTAGGAACAAACGTATGTTGATCTTGTTAAATCTTCCAAGGACCTTCCCTCACACTTCATATTCCAGTTCAAAGCAGGAGTACCGATTGAAGTCGTGCCATTCGCCTACGCAAAAGTTTTGCAGAACTTGCACCAAGTTCTGGACTCTCCCAAGGCCACATTGCGAATGGCTGTTGCCAAAGGTATACCCGTAAATCCTTTGTAAGTGACAACTGTGTTTCTGAATAAGTTTTCTCAGCTGGCCAGGTCGTGACCGACAACGGTAACTTTATCATTGACGCACCTTTTGATATTGAAAAAATGAAGGAGCCGTACACGGTATGCTTCTCTTGCCTTCCTCGTGGACATACACACCCATACGAACGCAGATCATGGCTCAAATCAAAATGCTTACTGGTGTAGTTGAAGTCGGGCTGTTCTGCCATATGGCCCGAGCTGCGTACTTTGGAAACCAGGTCTGTGTTTCCGCTGTTACCTCTCTTCTTATCCTAATACCTCGGTCCTTGCTATCAGGACGGCAGTGTCACAGTCAAGTGGAACGACGGGAACATTCAGGAGATACCTGCCACCTAACACCAAGTCTTGATTTTGCGTTTGAGGAACGTGCGCAGGTTGAAGCGATATATTAGACGATGTATACAAAGGAATACTAGAGAGAGAGAGAGCTGTACAAGTAGTACTGTAATATGAATCAAACTCGAGCTGGAACAGATATCTGAGTATGGCCTTTTGGAGAGCGCCTTTAGATGCATCAAATCTCCGGTTGTCCGCGTACGACTTGGCTATGACTGGAACAAGCTATGAACATCTACTACACTCTACGCGTAATTGAGGTACGTACGCTAGTTTACGCTTGGACTTCGGCCGTGCATCTCATCTCGGAGATGGAACAGGATTTCCGCGCCACGTGTGTATTGAGCGCTTATCTTACAGAAAGTTTAAATTGATCGTGTCTTCGAGTCACTTTCATTTCTCTCCTCCACAATGGCTGGGGCTACAACCGATATCCATAAAGTCAGCATTTTGGGCAAAGACTCTATCCATTGCGGATTCCATCTCGTTCCCCACATCGTACACACTGTGCTCACTGAGCTACCCGCATCTACCTACGTTCTCATCACCGACTCGAATGTCGCGAAGTTCTTCCTCCCTGCGTTTGAAAGCGAATTCGATTCTGTTCTGTCGGGGCTCTTGAATGGGTCCCATGCGCGTCCAAGGCTTCTTAGCCATGTAATTCCTCCAGGAGAAACGTCTAAAAGTCGGGAGGGTAAGGCTAATGTGGAGGACTTTCTCTTGCTTAATAAATGCACGAGGGATACGGTTATACTTGCTCTGGGAGGAGGAGTCGTAGGTGATCTCGTTGGGTTTGTCGCTGCGACCTTGTGAGTATGATATCACCCTCATATTCTTCATTTCATCGTTAAACGTCTTCTAGTATGCGTGGCGTTCGTTTCTGCCAGATCCCTACTACATTGTTGGCTATGGTCGACTCTAGTGTCGGTGGAAAGACTGCCATCGACACACCCCATGGAAAAAATCTCATCGGAGCTTTCTGGCAACCCGAATTCATCTTCATCGACGCCGCTATGCTTGAAACACTCCCTTCGCGTGAATTCTCAAACGGAATGGCGGAAGTCGTAAAGGTATGTATCCATTATTACCCCCGTTCGTAATATTATTATGAAACTATGCTACATAGACTGCTGCGATTTGGAATGCCTCGGAATTTGACTCTTTGGAGTCGCGCTCGGCCGAGATCTTTGCTGCCATCCAAACACCGTCGATTAACAATGCTGGTCGTTCGAAGAAGACCCGTTCGCTAGCACAGAAACTGCTTCTTTCAGTCATAGTGGGGTCTATATCGGTTAAATCCCACATCGTCACCATCGATCCTACGGAAAAAGGTCTCCGAAACCTGGTTAATTTCGGACACTCTATAGGACATGCTATCGAAGCTGTTTTAACGCCTACTATTCTACACGGCGAATGCGTTAGTATCGGCATGATACTAGAAGCCGAACTCTCTAGACAAATGGGCATTCTCAGCCAAGTCTCTGTGGGGCGTTTGGCACGGTGTTTGAAGGCTTACAACCTCCCCGTATCTCTCGCTGACCCACGTATAGCCAACCTGCCCTCCGCCAAGCTCATCACGATTGATCGTCTTCTCGATATTATGAGGGTTGATAAAAAGAACCAAGGCGCGGATAAAAAGATTGTTATACTTTCGAAGATTGGAGCTACGTATGAACAGAAGGCGACTACGGTTCCTGACCATCTCATCTCGAAGACTCTTTCAGAGTCGGTTACGGTGGTGCCGGGATCTCCTTCGTTCCATCCTGTCAGAATGACTACTCCTGGCTCGAAAAGTATATCTAATCGAGCTCTGGTTCTTGCTGCTCTTGGTTCAGGAACTTGTAGGTTGAAGAATCTTCTTCATTCTGATGATACTCAGGTCATGATGGCGGCACTTGGGGAACTCAATGTGAGCTTTCTTTTTTGTTCATGATTGTTCAGCGCGCTCATGCTACCTACAGGGTGCCAAATTTGAGTGGGAAAACGACGGAGAGACCCTAGTCGTACATGGTGGCAAAGGCTCCCTTTCTCTCCCTCCTAAAGGCAAGGAACTCTACCTCGGGAACGCGGGTACTGCAGCCCGTTTCTTAACCACGGTCTGCACGCTGGTGCAAAAGTCTTCTACCGATGATGCCCAGGCTACGATCATTACGGGCAATGCCCGTATGAAACAACGACCTATTGGACCATTGGTCACTGCACTTCGAGATAACGGAAGCGAGATCGATTTTCTCGAGTCTGAGGGTTGTCTTCCTCTCTCTATCAGCCCGAATAGGCTCAAAGGCGGGAATATCCAGCTTGCTGCTAGTGTATCCAGCCAATACGTCTCATCTGTCCTTCTTTGCGCGCCTTACGCTAGCGAACCCGTCACTCTTGAGCTCACTGGTGGTCAAGTAATCTCCCAACCCTACATCGATATGACCATCGCCATGATGAAAACCTTTGGTATCGAGGTCACTCGTCGAAAGGAAAAGGGCACAGGCAAGGCTTTGGATGTTTACGATATCCCCAAAGGCATCTATAAGAACCCATCCGACTATGCTATCGAATCGGATGCTAGTAGTGCAACGTACCCGCTTGCTATTGCGGCTATTACGGGTACATCATGTTCGATTCAGAACATCGGTTCTTCGTCCTTGCAGGGAGATGCGAGATTTGCACAGGAGGTTCTCAAGCGTATGGGTTGTGTGGTTACACAGACTGCGTCGGAAACTACAGTACAGGGTCCACCCGTCGGACAGTTGCAGGCGGTCGAGGAGATTGATATGGAGGTTATGACCGATGCGTTCTTAACGGCTACGGCTCTCGCTGCTGTTGCAAACGGCAAGACCAGGATTATAGGTATCGCTAATCAACGCGTCAAGGAATGTAACAGGATACGTGCTATGATAGATGAGCTTGGTATGTCTTTGAAATGGCCTTTGGGTATAGATCTAATATTTTGTTTAGCTAAATTCGGTGTTGAGACGAATGAGCTTGACGATGGGCTCGAGATTTTCGGGAAACCTGTGGACCAGCTCAAGACTGGAGTTAGCGTTCACTGCTACGATGATCATCGGGTGGCAATGGCTTTCAGTGTTTTGGCTTCGTTGGTTCCAGGTACCATTCTCGAGGAAAAAGCGGTGTGTTGAAAAAACCTGGCCAAACTGGTGGGATGACTTGCAGAACAAGGTATTGTGCGTTTTTCTCTATGGAAGATCTTTTCTAACATATCCCTTGTAGATCGGGTTGGAAGTCAAAGGTGTGGAGTTGGCCAGCCCCTCCGTTTCCGTACCTGCTCCCATTTCCTCGACCTCGACTGAACGCAAGTCCGTGGTGCTCATCGGAATGCGTGGCTCGGGAAAGACCTACATTGGCGATCTCGCTGCATCTGCGCTACAGTGGACATGTCTTGATGCCGACATTCATTTCGAAACGGTGTACAAGATTGGTGTGCGCCAATTCGTGCGCGAGAAAGGGTGGCCTGCTTTCCGTGCTGCCGAAACCGAACTCTTGAAGAATCTTCTTACCAATAATGGGCACAACCATGTTCTCAGTCTAGGTGGCGGGATTGTTGAGACGCCTGCCGCTCGAGATCTTCTGAAGGGTTGGGTTTCGAGTGGGGGACATGTCGTGCATGTTGTGCGAAATATAGACGAGGTCGTTGAATACCTCGGTATAGAGGGATCTAGACCTGCATATGGCGAACCTATTACCGAGGTTTTCAAGCGTCGTGATCCTTGGTTCACGGAGTGCTCCAGTCATCGTTTCATCAACCATGTCGAAGCGTTTGCGGATGGCAAAATTGTCATCGATCCCACCGACACTAAACGCGGCGTTCGGGAAGAAGTTGCTCGTTTCTTTGACCACATAACGGGCGTGTCTCCCAACCTCTCACCAAGTATCAAATTGGGCCGCCGTTCATACTTCCTTTCGCTCACCTACCCCGACGTTATGCTCGCTCTCCCCAAACTAGAGGAGTTGTCGGTTGGTGTGGATGCTCTTGAAGTCCGTGTTGATCTGTTACGATCCAAGGACGATATCGATCCTCAAGGACGACATATCCCTTCAGAAGCTTACGTTGCTGACCAGATTGCTGCTCTGCGTCGTGTCACGTCACTCCCTCTCATATTCACGGTTCGTACAGTATCCGAGGGAGGGGCGTTCCCGGACAATGCGCATAAGGAGGCACTGAAGTTGTTGAATCTTGCGCTTATTCTCGCAGTCGAGTATATCGATGTGGAGATGCGACTTCCCGAACAAGGAATTAGGCAACTCAATGCTCGTAAAGGGTCTACTCAAATTATCGCCTCTTGGCACGATTGGAGTGGAAAGCAAAGTGGGATACTCCTGAAGCTCAGGCCATGTACGACATTGCTGCTAAGAATGGTGATATCGTCAAAATGGATTTTCACAGCTCGTACGATGCAAGACAACTTTGATTGTCAAGCGTTTGCAGCTAAGATGAACAGCCGTCCTGACGCCAAACCTCTCATCGCCATTAATATGGGTGCTGTTGGACAGCTTTCTCGCGTCTTGAACACCACCTTCTCACCAGTATGCCACTCACTCCAGCCAAGTCGAGCCGCTCCTGGACAGATATCCTTCGCGCAAGTACAACAGGCCCTCCATCTTATTGGAGAACTACCTGCGAAAAAGTTTTACCTCTTTGGCAATCCAATAGCCCACTCCTTGTCGCCCACACTTCACAACAGGGCTTTCGAAATGCTAGGCCTCCCTCATACCTATGAGCTACTAGAGTCCCCTGATATTTGTGAAGATATAAAAATCACCCTCGCTTCACCCGAATTTGGCGGAGCTTCTGTTACGATACCTCACAAATTGACCATTATGCCTTGTCTCGACCAGGTCACTCCAGCCGCAAAAGTCCATGGGCGCGGTGAACACCATCATACCCGTCGGTGATGGCTCTGATCGTATACTTGTTGGAGACAACACGGACTGGTTAGGTATTCGAGGATCTATCGCAGCTCGCATTGCGTTTGGACATATCCACGCAGCTCTTGTGATCGGTGCTGGTGGTACTTCACGTGCAGCTATCTATGCACTGAACGACCTGGGTGCCAAGGTGATCTACGTATGGAACCGAACGCGTAGTCGGGCAGAGGATATACAGGCATCCAACCCACACATCAATATACAGGTTCTCGATACGCTAGGTCAATGGCCTAATGGAATCGTGCCTCCCAATGTGATTGTTTCGACCATTCCTGCATCGGAAACTTCGTTGGCAGATGAACCAGATCGTCTGTTCTATCCGGCTTCACTCTACGCTTATCGAGATGGACCGGCTATCGTTCTTGATTTGGCCTACAAGCCTGTTGAGACACCGTTGTTGAAACTGGCAAAGATCACGGCGCCGAATTGGGATACAGCCCAGGGAGTTGAGGTTCTGTTACAGCAGGGGTACGCTCAGTTTGAAAAATGGACAGGTAGAAGGTGTCCGCAAGGCCCTATATCGAGAAAAGTTTGGGAGGTTTACTATGGTCGTGCTTAGATTAGAGATGAGCTAGGATAATTTGTTGCTATATATCTATGTAATATATAAGAAAAAGCCTGTTAGTTCGTTTTGTGAGAAGATAATGGAGAATGGGGCTGAAAGTGCATCGCGGTTGAGACCGGATAGTCTCGGACTGCCTCGCTATTCGTTTCACTTGCCATCCGACAACAGCCGAAGCGCGTTTTGAGCGCGTTCGGCGCTTCGCGATCGGGAAGGATAAATTTTCCACACATTACTCTTGAACTTCCTCTTTCACGGCGGCCTGTTCGCACAACATGCATTTCGTTCGTGGGTCAGGTATGCCAGTCTAGAGCGCAAGTTATATACAGTATTCAAATTTCTTTCTAGTTGTGGTTTCTAGATCTTTGGTGACACGGTCCAGATTCTCTATTCCAGCTTCTGCAAGAAAGCATGCTTTCAACCGTTCCTTGTCAACTACATTAATTCGACGAGAAGAACAGCAGAATACTGTGCCACAGGTTCGTATCGCCGACCTCGAACCTCTGCTCGTCTCTCAATCTTGCATATTCAGGTTGAACCTTTAAAACCCAAGCGATCCAAGTTTAGGACCTTTATCAGAGTACTGGGAGGGGCAACTTTATTCTCTATAGTGGCTGGGATTGGCTCGTTCGTCTATGTTACACAAGCTGAAAGACATCCGGGAATTCAGCTCCCTTATGATACCGAGAAAAAGACGATTGTGATATTAGGAAGTGGCTGGTGAGTGATTCCGTTGAAAATTCTAAAGAAGGTTCATACTGGCTCGTAGGGGTGCAACTAGTCTGCTGAAGACAATCGATACCGCTGAATATAACGTGGTATGTTGCTGTTTATTACACCTCCCAGTACACGTTAGCCTCACCGGGTTCTGCCCAGGTCATAATCAGCCCCAAGAATTACTTCCTCTTCACTCCTCTCCTGCCAAGTGTCGCGCTAGGTACACTAAGTGCAAAAGCTATTCTTCAACCAACGCGTTATGTTGCCCGTCATAAGGCTCGTACAGTCACGGTTATTGAAGCTGAAGCTAAGGAAGTCGATGTGAGTAGCAAAAGAGCTATCACTGTAATATCTGCTCAATGGTCGTTATTATAGCCCTTTAACAAGACCGTCACCTTTGAAGGTGAATCATAATATCTCTCTGTGCGTGATGTCAATGGAACTAGAAGGAATATTTTAGATGATACTGAAATCAAGGGCGATGTCTCCCATACAACCATCCCTTACGACTACCTTGTTTACGCTGTTGGCGCCGAAGTGCAAACCTTTGGGATTCCTGGTGTACAAGAAAAGGCGTGCTTTATGAAAGAGTTGGTCGACGCTGAAGTCGTGAGTGGGATCCATGCTTAGCCGTTTTGTTGGCGGGCTAACGAAAATCAATTAGATGCAAAGGCGATTCAAAGACTGTAAGAATGACCCCACTTTGTAGTACAATGCTCTTATCCTGCTCTAGGCATTGAATCTGCTGCATTCCCCGGACAGGATGCTGCCGAAATTGACCGACTACTTCACATTTTCGTGGTTGGAGGTGGTCCGACTGGAATTGAAGTTAGGTATGTAAACCCTCCTCTGTTTGCTGAATTATTTTAATACCAGCCTTTCAGTGGAGAAATTCACGATTTCTTGGAGGTGAGCCGGTTGTTTGTTGCCTATCGCTCTTTTACTCAGACCTACTCTCAGGATGATCTCAAAGCATGGTATCCCGAGCTTGCTGGTCGAATCCGCATATCTCTAGTCGAAGCTTTGCCTTCGGTACTGCCCATGTTTAGCAAGCAGCTAATCGACTACACCGAGTCTACCTTCAAGGAAAGTAAGATTGACATTCTGACCAAGACCATGGTCAAGGAGGTAGGCAATCAGCTAGTATCAATGCAACCTCCGAGCTTTATATAGTCTTTCAGGTCAAAGACAGATCGGTGGTACTCCAGATGCCGGACAAATCTATACAAGAGGTGCCCTGTGGGATGGTCGTCTGGGCCGGTGTAAGTCGACCTTCTGTTTGTTTCCCGAATCTTGCTCAGCCTACTCTCCACTATAGGGTAACAAGGGACGGAAAATCACTCAGGACCTTATGGCAAAGTACTCGAGTATCCAGACTAATAGGCGTGGATTAACTGTCGATGGTACGGCCCTCTTTTTGTTCGAGTACTCCTCAGCTAATATTTTCACTTCACAGATCATCTTCGTATGGCTGGACCGGATGGCTCCATTTTTGCCATAGGCGATTGTACATCGACTTCATATGCCCCCACTGCTCAGGTAGCCTCGCAGCAGGGAGCGTACCTTGCCAGGGTCTTTGCGCAAATGGCGAAGAAGGAGAGCTTAGAGACGAAATTGAACCAACTACAGCAGTCTGTGGACCTCGAAGGATGCAACGGAAACTGCCAGCTTGACGTCGGAAATTGAGGCGACGAAAAAGTCGATCTCGAACGTAAAGATCAGGCCTTTCCACTACTCACACCAGGGTAGTCTTGCGTGAGTCCCGGTTTCACATTCGAGTGCAATCCTTGTTGTTTAATCACCTTCTCTTCAGTTATATCGGATCCGACAAAGCGATTGCAGATCTGCCTTTCGCCAACGGGAATGTAAGTGAAGCCTCATTCACCGACATATGTGGCCTGATACATACCCTAAATTTAAACAGATTGCCAGCGCCGGAGTTGCGACGTACTTATTCTGGCGCAGTGCCTATCTCAGCACTCTCTTCTCTCTTCGCAATCGAACACTAGTTGCGAACGATTGGTTGATCACGAAAGATCTTCGGCCGGTATGTGACGATACATTGTTGCTCTGTCTGTTGCTAATTCTCTCTCTGATGCAGGGACTTGAGTCGTGATTAAAGATTTCACCAAATAGACTCTCACTAAACGTTTTTGAACCATAGACCTGATTTATTTCAACTGTTATTTAAATCTTTCTGGATCGCTTTTTTTGCCTTAGATACATAGACTCTTTATGACTAGTAGCTTGAATAATAGAGTACTTATACTAATTCAACAGTATGGAAAAGAACGTATGTGAATGTTGGCCTAGTCTCCTTCAAATCCAACCCATATGTTTTCTGCCAGCCTCCTTCTCGTATAATGAGACGCATCCTTCAACTAAAGGAAAATCGGGATGGCCCCATTGAAGGACTACTATCGAGCAGGATTTTGACGCGTGTCAACGGGGTCGTGGGAAAAGACCAACCTTCCTTCGTTCATGATCATCATCTGAATTAGACGGCCTCGTAAAATCTATGTCTCTCTGCTCAAACTGCAATGGATCGCTATTCTCATCTCGTATCCAGGATTCTCCTCTAATTCTTGAAAGGCTACGCTGGGAATCCGGTCCTACATCAATTCCCAACCCCGAGGAGGTCATCCCGACTCTGCAAAAAGCACAACTGGGAGACTCGAGGATTGTGAAAAACAGATTAAAGCTCTCGAGTCTCGGAGAGAGAGCCTGCGGGAGTATGCGGACCAGCTCCAGGCTCTGCTTTCACCTTGCCGCAAGGTTCCCGACGAGATTTTGCAGCGCGTCTTTGATGATTGTTGCAACATGAATCACTTTGTTGTGACAATCCTCCGAGAACTCCGGGCGCTATCAGACAGATACCTGCACTGGCTCTTCAGTACTGTCTGTTCGCGATGGCGGAGGAATGGATTGGCCATGCCAAGTATATGGTCAAACATATCTGTTGCTGTGCAGAGAGGATGTAGATTCTGACGACGAAGAATACGAGGAGGTGGATTCTGACGGTATCCTTTACACTATGGATATCTTTCTCAATCAAGGACTACAGCATCCAATGACTGTCATTCTCGAATTGATCGAATGTTTTGACAATCAGCAACCCGTTCTGACTCTTCTACTCCGCCATACGCATCGCTGGCGTAGCTTCACCGATCTAACTCAAGGCTACATGAAGGATAATTCTTTGTGCATAGTCATCACATCACCGCAATTTCTCTGTCTTGGAAGAATTGGTCATTGACGATGCTCACGAAGATGATCTAGATATCTTTTCTTCATACACCAAAGTTGAAGAAGCTGAGCCTAGATATCATTCCTAGCGGCTCACTTGAATTCTCTATCTTCAGTCAGCTCTCACATTTGGAATTCTATTTTCCCAGTGTGTATGACATTCAAGAGCTAACTGACAGCAGTCACCTTGTAACATTGAAAACGGATGAATCATATTGGAAGGGCTCATCGACCTCGAAGGGGATGCTACCTCCCACACCTTGTCGCACCATAGATACACTGATATTGTGCTATGATCACGGAATCGTTCTAGTTCTATCTTTCATATCTCATACTTCCTTCATTGAAGACCATCCATCTTGAACGGGGTTTGGTACGAACGGAACGAACCCGATATACGACAAGAAGACTGGTACAACTTAGATCCATTCATGGCCTTCCTATCGCGATCCTCCTGCACATTAACAACATTGTCATCGAGAGTTGTGCACTCGCTGACCTCAAACTTATCAAACTTCTCATCCATCTTACGACATTACTCGACTCAGCATTGATGACATCTACGTCGCACCACAGTGTAGCCCTATAACAGGTCGATTTATCGAGAGCCTTCAAGTTCATGATGACACTAGTCCCATCCTCCGAGACTACATTCCCTAAAGTTGAATGTCGGTGCGACCTCCTTTGACGATGGCTCGGTTGTGGATATGGTTCGGTCTCGATGGATTCCTTGCAAGCGCCTTGCATGTGCTAGCAGGGAGTTGGAACCTCAAGTGGATTGTCTGCGGGAGGTCACTATCAGATTTCGAAATCGAAAAGAAACGAAGGGTGCATATGAGTCCCTTGAAGAGATAGAGAGGGATGGAATGAGAGCTGTTGTGCTGTGGCAGAACGAGGGGTCGGGATCAGAATCAGAGTTCGGAGGAATAAACTTTTTTATTGCTTCACCTTTTTACGAGCATCCTTGTACAATATCGCTCCTTAGCGTCACTGACTCGTTTTTATTATAGTGACTCACGCTCTGTTCGTTTATTGCTGTGCTCTTCTTATTTTGATGGTTGTATCTTGAAATCAGACGCACATCGACGCGCTCGTGGGAAAAGATCAACCTTCGTTCGTTCGTTCATCATCTGAATTGGACGACCTTCGTGAAATCTATGTCTCTCTGCTCAAACTGCAATGGATCGCTATTCTCATCTCGTATCCAGGATTCTCCTCTAATTCTTGAAAGCTACGCTGGGAATCCGGTCCTACGTCAATTCCCAACCCCGATAATGTCATCCCGATTTTGCAAAAAGCACAATGAGAGATCGAGACTGTGAAAAACAGATTAAAGCTCTCGAGTCTCAGGAGAGAGAGCCTGCGGGAGTATGCGGACCAGCTCCAGGCTCTGCTTTCACCTTGCCGCAAGGTTCCCGACGAGATTTTGCAGCGCGTCTTTGATGATTGCTGCAACATGAATCACTTTGTCGTGGATAATCCTTCGAGAACTGCGGGTAGCTATCAGACAGATACCTGCACTGGCTCTCAGTACTGTCTGTTCACGGTGGCGGAGGATGGATTGGCTATGCCAAGTATATGGTCCAACATATCGTTGCTGTGTGTTGGACAGGCAGTAGAAGAAGATTACGAGGACCTAGATTCTGACGGCATCCTTTCCACTATGGATATCTTTCTCAATCGAGGACTACAGCATCCAATGACTGTCATTATCGAATTGACTGATGATTTTGACAATCATTACCCTGCTCTGACTCTTTTAATCCCCCATATGCATCGCTGGCGCAGCTTCACGGATCGAAGTCGATTCTACCAGAAGGATTATTTTTTGCATACTCTCACATCACCCAATTTCCCTCTCTTGGAAGAATTGGAAATCGCCGATGCTAACGAAGGCGATCTAGACATCTTTTCTTCAGCACCAAAGCTGAAGAAGCTGAGTCTGGATATCATTCCTAGCGGCTCACTTGAACTTTCTGTCTTCAGTCGGCTCACACATTTGGAATTATATTGTCCCCGTGTGTATCAAATTCGAGAGCTGACTGACAACAGTCACCTTGTAACACTGAAAACGGATACGGATGAATCGTATGACTCCGACTTCGAACTTGAAGAAGTGCCACCTCCCACACCTTGTCGCACCATAGAAACACTGATATTGTGCTATGACCCAGGGAGTTTTTCTAGATCTATCTTGCTATATCTCACACTCCCTTCATTGAAGACCATGCGTCTTGAACGGGGTTATCGCGAACGGAGGAATGAGAAGATCGAACCCTATATGCGAGAAAGTGACTGGTACAACTTTGATCCATTCATGGCCTTCCTGTCGCGATCCTCCTGCACATTGACAACATTGTCTATCGAGAGCTGTGCACTCTCTGACCTCAACTTGTCGATCTTCTCACTCATCTTTCGACATTGCTCGACCTCAGCGTTGATGACAGCTACGTCGCACCACAGTGTAGCCCTATAACAGGTCGATTTATCGAGAGCCTTCAGGTCCGTGATGACACTCGCCCCATCGTCCCGAGACTACATTCCCTAAAGTTGAATGTCGGTGCGAGATCCTTTGGCGATGGATCGGTTGTGGATATGGTTCGGTCTCGATGGATTCCTTGCAAGCTCCTTGCATGTGCTAGCAGGGAGTTGGAACCTCGAGTGGATTGTCTGCGGGAGGTTACTATCAGGTTTCGAAATCGAGAAGAAACGAAGGGTGCATATGAATCCCTGGAAGAGATAGAGAGGGATGGAATGAGAGCTGTTGTGCTGTGGAAAAATGAGGGGTCGGGATCAGAGTTGGAGGAATAAACTTTTTTGTTGCTTCACCTTTTTACGAGCATCCTTGTACAATATCGCTCCTTAGCATCACGACTTGTTCTTATTATAGTGACTCGTGCCTCTGTTCGTTTGCTGCTATGTTCTTTCTTATTCTTGACGGACTCGATTTTATTTTATTCTAATGGTAATATCAACTTGAGTCCATGGCCAGGATTTTGAAATCAAACGCGCATCGACGCGCTCGTGGGAAAGGACCAACCTTCCTTCGTTCGCTCATCTGGATTGGACGACTCGTAAAAGCTATGTCTCTCTGCTCAAACTGCAATGGATCGCTATTCTCATCTCGTATCCAGGACTCTCCTTTAATTCTTGAAAGGCTACGCTGGGAATCCGGTCCTGCATCAATTCCCAACCCCGAGGAGGTCATCCTGATTCTGCAAAAAGCACAGCGGGAGATCGAGGACTGTGCAAAACAGATCAAAGCTCTCAAATCTCGGAGACAGAGCCTGCGGGAGTATGCGGACCACCTCCAGGCTCTGCTCTCACCTTTCCGCAAGGTTCCCGACGAGATTTTGCAGCGCGTCTTTGATGATTGCTGCAACATGAACCACTTTGTTGTGGATAATGCTTCGAAAACTCGAAGTGCTATCAGAAAGATGCCTGCATTGGCTCTCAGTACTGTCTGTTCGCGGTGGCGGAGGAATGGATTGGCTATGCCAAGTATATGGTCAAACATATCGTTGCTGTGCAGAGAGGATGTAGATTCTGACGACGAAAGAATACGAGGAGGTGGATTCTGACGGTATCCTTTACACTATGGATATCTTTCTCAATCGAGGACTACAGCATCCAATGACTGTCATTCTCGAATTGATCGAAGGTTTTGACGATCAGCATCCCGTTCTAACTCTTCTAATCCACCATATCCATCGCTGGCGCAGCTTCACCGATCGAACTCAAAACTATGCGAAGAATTCTTTGTTGCATTGTCATACATCACCGAATTTCCCTGTCTTGGAAGAACTGTTCATTGCCGACGCTAGCGAAGGCGATCTAGATATCTTTTCTTCTACACCAAAGCTGAAGAAGCTGAGCCTAGATATCATTCCTCCTGGAGCTCAACTCTCTATCTTCAGTCACCTCTCACATTTGGAATTCCATTATCCCAGTGTGGATGAAATTCAAGAGCTCACTGACGGTAGTCGCCTTGTAACATTGAAAATCGATGAATCATATGTTCACGGGGGCTCCGACTTCCAAGAGGTGTCATCTCCCACACCTTGTCGCACCATAGATACACTGATATTGTGCTATACCTCAGAGAGATCTAGAAGTATTTCTAGATCTATCTTTCCATATCTCACACTTCCTTCATTGAAGGCCGTCCATCTTGAACCGCATCGGGCCCGGGATGAGAACTATATACAACAAGGCGACTGGTACAACTTTGACCCATTTATGGCCTTCCTGTCGCGGTCCTCCTGCACATTAACAACATTGTCTATTGAGAGTTGTGCACTCTTTGACCTCAAACTTGTCAATCTTCTTACCCATCTTCTGACATTGCTCGACCTCAGTGTTGATGACAGCAACGTCGCACCACAGTGTAGCCCTATAACAGGTCGATTTATCGAGAGCCTTCAGGTCCGTGATGACACTCGCCCCATCGTCCCGAGACTACATTCCCTGAATTTGAATGTCGGTGCGACCTCCTTTGACGACGGATCGTTTGTGGATATGATTGGGTCTCGATGGATTCCTTGCAAGCTCCTTGCATGTGCTAGCAGGGAGTTGGAACCTCGAGTGGATTGTCTGCGGGAGGTTACTATCAGGTTTCGAAATCGAGAAGAAACGAAGGATGCGTATGAGTCCCTGGAAGAGATAGAGAGGGATGGAATGAGAGCTGTTGTCCTGTGGGCTGTGGCAGAATGAGGGGCCGGAATCAGAGTTGGAGTCGGAGGAATAAACTGTCTTTGGAGTTGGTTGGTTCACCTTTTTCTCGAGTATCGATACTTATCGCACTCGCTGTCATGCAACCGTATGCGAAGTATCGATTGATAACAAAAATTCATTCTTGGATCGATAAAGGGAGCTGCGGAGAGGAATGGGGGTGGATCTGTTCTCAGTAGAATCACTCGGAACATTGACTAAGAATTGTAGGTGCATATGTGCGCTTCAAGCTAAGCTTCGTTCATCTCAAAGACCGGTATTCAAACCTCTGTTCCGGTTTTTCTGTTCCGGTTTTGAGTGGGCTTTTTACCAAGGATTTGGTTGGTTGCGGTTTTGAGGTAGTTTCCACCGTTCTGGGACGGTTTCTGTCATGAGCCGGCAAGCCGTCAGCCCGGCCCAAAGATGATGCTGCACGCACCCCAATTTCTGGGTCGTCAATCCAACGCTAGCATACTCAGACCCTGCTCAGACCTTCGGGTCCCGGTCAACGCTGTGGCGCCCATCGCCCAACGCAACGGTATCCAAGAATTAAGATCATCGTAGTACGTACTAAGATGATACTGCGGATAGGCAGAATCTCGTCCGCGATATCGCAATACCTTGAAAGAGACGATGAAAATGGGATGAAGGCTGATGAAGGCTTTCGACTTTCACTGTGTGTTCAAGTTCGAGTGTTCGACTAGTCTGGCGTGGATTCGATACCTTCAAGAGGAGGTATTTTGTACCAGTTTATACCGGAGTTCAGAAGGAAATATGCCTCACTTCAGTCCGTGCGTGGTTCGGCTAATGAATCGATGACGTTTTACAGTAAGCCAGAACTTCGAAGTTGAAGAAACTTCTTGCAGTTCCAATTTTTCGACTTAAAACGGTCCAGGATTCGGAGATTCCTCAAGCGCGAAGGGTATACGGAACTATCAAGAGCTCCGCTCTTCTTGAGGCAGACTTAAAAGGGCCAAAGGACAAAGAACGTGTTGAAGGCCTTGGAGCGACTTGCCGCGGGACATGTTGTCATCGCGAAAGCCCCAAAGGGAAAGGCTTCTCCTTTGATCGGCCTCTCGTCCCTTCTTTCGTCTAGACAAAAGGTATAAAAGGTTTATCGGATTTATGCACTCTCAAGTCAATCCCTTTCCCTATCACGAGCAGCTGGGCTTCTCCCTCTCAGTTTCAATTTTTTTCTCTTTAACTTTGAGGAAAATAACCGTTCCAAGTTATTAGCTCTCGTCTTCAAAGCCTATCTCTTCTTTTCCAACTCTCTGCCAATCCTTTGCATTATTTTTACTAGCAGTGCTAGACCCCATGTCTGCAGTCGCTGCATCTATCGCTGCGCGAGCCGCCGCCGCCGCCAGAGCAGCCTCCTCTAACAGTACTGGCGCGACTTCTAACAGTACCAAGGCTGCCGCCACTCAATCAGGTGCTGCTGGTGCTGCTGCGGCCGCAGCCAAACCCAATGATTTCGCGATAGTCCTCAGCATCGATGTTATCCTCCTCAGTCTTATCGCGTTGTTGTTCCTTCTGCGCCTTCCTCGTTTCCTTGCTCGTTTATGGCGCTTTTCTGAATGGACGAGCGGCCTCATCCTTCAAAATCGACCCTACCACAAGCGCACCGCCGGTAGGCGCGTCCAGTTCTCGATGACTGGCAATCCTAGCAATGTCGACCTTTCTTCGGATGAATCGCATACCACGTACCAGGAGAAAGCTTTTGCTCAGCGTATCAGTGCTCCTAGTGCGCCAGCGGAAGCTGCTTATCCCCCTCATGTCTCCAGCTGCATTTCGATTTTCCGTCCAATGCTCAAATTGATGCATGCTCGCCTTGTCTCTGGAGTATCCTTTTCTCATGCAGTGGTTATGACAGCTTGGGTAGGCGCAATAGTGTACCCAGCTTTTTACCGTACCAATGCCTTCACCGACCCTACACGATTTGGTTGGATCACTGCTTCGCAGCTCCCTTTCGTGTATGCTTTCGGAACCAAAAACAATATTCTCGGAATGTTTCTGGGGATTGGTTATGAAAAGGTCTGCCATCGTACGCTCGGTTTCTTATTGATTGAAAGCTTACCACTGTCTAGTTGAACTTTATGCATCGTCACTCTGCTCGCATTGTTTTGGTCGCCGTAAATGTCCATGGTCTGGGTTTCAGTGAGTGAATAGGGCTTACGTCTCAGCCAATGCTTGATACTGATTTCGAATAGTTTACAAGTGGTGTCTTGCTGATGATTTCATGGAATCGATAGCTGAGCCCAAGTGCTACTGGGGATTAATTGGCCTGATTTGTATCGATGGTCTCTTTTTATTCTCTACCGAGTTCTTCAGAAAGAAGGCATACAATTTGTTCCTCGCAACTCACATATGTGCTCTCACTGTCTTGGTCATTGCCGTCAGTTCTATTTCCCTAACTCGATAATGTCCCATGTTCTCACATTTCCACAGATGCTGAATCATTATCGGGGTACTATTCCATGGGCATACGCCTGCGCTGCTTTCTACCTGTTCGACATTCTCCAACGTGTTCTCAAGACTCGCGTTTCTACTGCTACCATTCGTACAATCCCAGAGCTTGGTATCACTCGCGTTGAGATCCCCAATATCAACAGTGGCTGGCGGGCAGGTCAACATGTCCGTCTGCGTGTTATCTCCAGTGGAATGGGTTTGATCGGCTGGTCAGAAATCCACCCCTTCACCATCGCTTCAGTCGCCAACAGCCCCGAGGGCCTCGTCTTATTTTGTAAAAAAGCTGGAGACTGGACAAACAAACTTTATGATATGGCGAACGTGAGTAGCTCAGAAGATAATGGCCGCAAGGTCTCGGTCATGGTGCAGGGTCCTTATGGTTCGTTTATTGAATATGTATGCGCTTTTTTTTCTTGAGCTTACCGTCTTTTTTTTACAGGTGGTCTTGGGAATTGTATGATTTCCTCCTTCTCTGGCGTAGTGTTCGTTTGTGGTGGCAGTGGTATCACTCTTGCTACTTCGGCCATGCAGGAGCTTATCCAGCAAGACATGGACAGCCAAAGTCGCGTCAAATCTATTGAACTCATTTGGACTATACAGGATGCTTGTGAACTCTATCCTTCCGTCATGAATCCTGAATCTCATTTTCTTCATAGCTGCTCTTGTTCCCTTACTACCATTGTTCACTTCCATGATTGAGCAAAGTGTCTTTACCCCCATTCGCGTCTCCGTGTTCTACACCCGTGCCCCAAGCTGGGAAATTCCCATTCTCGGACGACTTTTTTCCGCTCCACCTCGCTTCACCTTGTCTCCCGGTCGTCCCAAAATCCAGAAAGCATATCGAAGATACGATCAGTCGCACTGTTGATTCGACCTCCGGTCCCAAGTCTGGCAATGCGTGTGGTCTGTTCGTAGGTGTTTGTGGACCAGTTAGCCTTGCCGACAGTGTCTTCAAGGATACGAGCAAGATTGATCCCTTCCGAAGAGACCAAATCGGAGGAGTGGAAGTCCATGCAGAGTAAGTTCTAGTATCTGTCCAATGTTTTCTGTGGATAAAACTGATGTTTTTGATTAGGACTTTTGGCTGGTGAATGTCAATTACTCTGGAGGCCTGCAAGTTATCTTGTTGCGTTAGAAGATTTCTTAGCTTTGAATTCTGTACTTTTTACTAGATGCCTTCACTGTGTGAGGCGAACAACTTCTGTAGAGTGAGTCATCTCACGTTTTGTGTATATTTTTTTGCTATCGTACATCTCTCTTTTGCTTGCATACATCAACTAGTTGCATTACTCTACAATAAAACCATTGTTTATCAGTGCTACATTCAGCCCTTGAAAACAATGTACGGATGTTTTGAAAGACGCGCTGTGTTATTGAGTTATATACCACTGAGCTGCGCACAACGCACGACTCGGGGGGAAGTCATTGCCTCGGTGGCAGCCTGCCAGTGGACTACATTGGACAACCTAGATTCTCCTAGCAGAGCTGGAAATTAGCATGCCCGTCGCACCAGCTATTATTGTAGTGTACCTTTTAGCTATGGGAGAACCAAGTTTTAGTTGTACGCAAGTGACGGAGCTCCTATCGTATCGCCAAATCATAAGCGCCAAGTTACCTTTTCGGTAATAGGCCTTACCACCGTGTGGTGATTGCCTATCTTAAATTTCCTTCCTTCCTTCATCACCTCTCTCCCAAGCGATGCCTTTTTACGACTTTTTTTGAGCTTGAAGCTCTTTTCCTCGATGCTATTGATTCTGCTGCTTCAGAAAGCTCTCAGTCCTTGATTCCCTCCGATTTCAATCTTTCAAAGGTTGTAATGAACGATAGAAAGATCAAGAATTGGCAAGGAAAAGATCTCGCGCTGATCGCTGAAGACTTCTATTCACTGTTCTCATGGATGATACTACAGACCTTGACGTATCTCAGGTGACTTTTGTTTAAGTTTAAGCGTTTCCAGTATCTCGCTCAACTGCTACAGATTTTTACGCGACTTCTCTCCTCTAATACTAGCGTATCACGCTATCTATGTGGCTTACTTCCATCTGAGTTGAGGCTCCCGAACCGCAATAAGGATGATCTCTTTCCGTTGTTGGTTTAGCCCGAAGTAAAGAAGAATTTCGAGACTTCTTTTTCACGAACTTTATCTCAACGCCGTTGGCTTCAGCTCTCTATTCCCTTAAATCACACTATGCTATCCTCTTGGCTGATTCGGAGAAGAAAGAGCTCGACGAAGAAGTACCCATGGAAAATTCGAAAATTGGTTGCAAACGGCGGCGCAAGATTGAAGAAGTTGCGATCGAGGAAGAAGGCGAAGCAAAACGGTGTAAATCCAAGGTAGGCATCTCGCTTCTGTTATATGAGGAAGCACCGGCATTCCTAGTCTCTTCGTCGCTGGAATCTCTGGCGAAGGATCAGCCTTCAAGGAAGAACACCAAGCCTCCTCGCGTAAGTAATCTATGGTGGTCGCATAAACTCCTAATTGATCGTCTAAAGTCATCCCGGAGTGCCAAGGGTCGAGAAAACGCTGTAGCCGATACACTGTCAGTGGTTCCGGATAAGGATTCTGACATCGAGGTGCGTTATCGGTCGTAGCCTTTGCTTTTAATCAATCTCAAATTCCACTAAAGATGTCAGTGCCAGTACCTTCTCTAGAGACACCTTCATCGCCAGCAGTCAGTCATCTCCCTGATTCACCGTCTTTGCCAGATTCCACTGCTTCAAACGAAATTCCGTCCGGTAAATAAAATTCCAGTTCAAACTTTCAGCATCGCTTTAACCTTGCGATCTCTTTCTAGGCGATGAAGATTCTTTGCCAGAGATAATCGTAGAATCACGCAATGTCTCTCCCGCTCTTAAGGACGGTAATCCCCTTTCTCCTTTCACAAGTCCACAATGCGCTTTCCTACCTGGACCGAGATGCTCCGTTCAAGGTGTTGATGATCTCGAGTCTGTCAGAAGCGCCAACATCCATTTTAATCCCAGTCCTATCGCATTGATTTCTTTCTGACCGCCAATCGAGGTTTCAGTCAGTCGCACACGCGGTTTCATTTTGGGATCAACAGAACAAGCTTTCTATCCCTTCTATCACCAATACGAGTTTCCCAGTGGCGCCGGGACTCTGTATGGTTCTCTCCTGCGCGGTCTCTACTATCCACAAGTTTACCCTTAACGTCAGCAACTCCTGCTAGTTCTCCTTCGTATCCACAGAATGTTACTATACCGCAAATTCATTTACCAACCACCTCGACCTCTCTCACCCATACTTCAGACTTCGTTATGGACTTTCCTCAATCGTATGGTCGCCGATCAATACGCATACGGTGTTCAAGACACATTGTTGACGCTCGCTCTTGCGTATGAGCTCTCGCATTTACCGTTTCTCGTTCTGGTCTTTGTACTATACCTAATGGATCCTGATTGCTTGACGATGGCTTATATACAAGTCCCTTTCATGTTGACCGTGAGACTCGGAAGTTCCTTGGATGAGATCAGTTTTGGATAGTCTACAGTATGGTAGCTGAGCGTTGAGAGCTGCCATATTATTCTGATTATTGTTGACGAACTGAAAAATGGTCCTGAAGTTGGTTATTTGCACGTCGAAGAATTAGTGGCACGAAAATTTCTTGGACGTTGTGTACCTTAGTGGTAAGCAAAAATGTTAAACTGCACCGTGAACTGTAGTAGTCAATTACTGCCCCGGAGAGGCTCCGACTGACTTAGGAGTTTACTGGGAGATGTCAAATTGCATGACAAGACTTGTTTAACTGGTCAGCAGAATTGCAACTGCGCCGACTTGGTTCCACCTTACTTGTATAAAAGGAGCTTCCTCTTGCTCTTCAGTCCAACACCTCCTTGAACAAGATGTCTGTCTTGAAGCTAACCTCCACCCACCACCGAGACACCTACCCTTCTATCTCACCTACCAAACCCTCCCTTACCCAAGCCGGTAAAACCATCCTCATCACCGGTGGCGGTGGTGGAATCGGGTTCGAGATCGCTCGTTCCTTCGCCAAGGCCTCCGCATCCAGAATCATCATCGTAGGTCGGAGGGCCGGGTTTTTAGACGAGGCTGTTGGGAAACTTCGAGATGAATTCCAGAGTGGAGGAACGGAATTCATGGCTCACCAAGCCGATATCGCCTCCGATACCTCAATTGCCTCACTCTGGGAGTTCCTCCACTCCCAAGGCATCCTCGTACATGTCCTGGTTCTCAATGCAGCCCACGTCAAACCTATCGCACTCGACACCATATCCATAGCTAAGAAGGAACTCATGGAAGCTTTCGACATAAATGTCGGAGGGAACTTTCTCATGTCGGCTAATTTAGTCAAGCAGGCTCTCCGTCCCGCGGGGCTTCAGCTTTTCCTCCTTAATGTCTCGACGGGAGCCATCCATACAGCCGCACCCAGAGTCAGCACATATAGCATGACCAAAGCAGCGTTTACAGGGTTGCTAGGTCGTATTGCGAATGACCGTCCGGTCGAGGATGTTCAAATTATTTCGTTCCATCCAGGGGTCTTGTACTCGGAGGGTGCTGCGAAAGATTTCGATAAGGATGCCTTTAGTTGGGATGAATGTAAGCGTCTGTTCTGTGGGAGTCTACTCTAGGACACTGATTCTATTCTCCTCCAGTCGCTTTACCCGCAGATTTCTCTGTCTGGGCCGCGTCCCCTGAGGCAGCTTGGTTACACGGTCGTTTCGTGTGGGCACATTGGGATGTGGACGAGCTGAAAGCTGATCCCGAGGTTTCGAGGCGCTTGAAAGAAGAGAAAGGTTATTTGCAAGTTGGAGTTCAGGGTTTGACGGCTGCTACTATAGAGCCTATGTTTGATGTTAAGAAGAATTAGCGAAATTGTAGGTTCACCGTGTACAAGTACACTCGCAGCTTATCGTAACCAAGGACATTGACTATGTTAAAGACGGTTTCCCAGTCATACTGTAGATCATCTTGTCCAACAATCCATGACGAGATAATTATAAATTGAATGACTGCAGAAAAACATGAACATAGCTCTGCGACGCCTCAAATCATCAAAACTCACTTCTTCCGATTCTTCTTCGCATTTCAGCCGGCATTTGCACCGGCTCTGTTTTGCTGCTGTTCCACTCTTGAGAAGAAAATTAAACTTGTGAGTTCGAGAAACAGATTGGACATACCGCAATCGGTGATTGGTTGACTGACGTATGCTTGGAGAAGCAATCAGTTCCAGAGGGCCTTCCGCTTCTGCACGCCATCCAGGCTCTTCCGTCCAAGCAGCTCTTGGTTGGAATGCAGCAGACTTTCATCGAACCTATTATCGAAGTCGATCTTGGGATATCGTACGAAGATTCCCAAAGATATCTATCTCGAAAGGCAATGAAATGGATGTAAAAAGTTGTTAGTATCCGTTTTTTAATCTTCAAGTTAGAGAGAGTTGAACTTACTGGTGTTTATATCGCAAATTTGCTCTAAATTATTATTGCGTTGTGCTGCTAACCACCTTATACAGAAGGCAGTTAACTGGGGGAGTGGGTGGATCAGACCCCAGTAAAGCCGCGATTGGCGCACAAACGCAATCCTGTTTATGAGGCGACTCGGGGGGAAGTCATTGCCTCGGTGGCAGCCTGCCAGTGGATTATACTGGACAACCTGGATCTTCCTAGCAGAGCTGGAGATTAGCATGCCCGTCGCCACCAGCTATTATTGTAATGTACCTCTCAGCTATGGGAGAACCAAGTTTTAGTTGTACACAAGTGACGGAGCTCCTATCGCCGTATCGTAAGCGCCAAGTTACCAAAAATGTAACAGGGCGCTAAGGCAAAATAAACGCCTAGATCTGTTTGAACACTACTTTCGGAGAACTAGAAGCCATCGTAAGCTGCTATTAATGAGCGTAGGAAGCCTCAGAATCCGGATGCTTGCCGAATACAGCTCTCAGAGACCCAGCTCCAGGGCTCAATTGGCGCCCAAGGTTCGGCCGCTCTACTCACTCCAATTCATACCACTTCAAACATATCATACACCACAAATAACGCGGCTTTCCGTCTCTTCTTCTTCCTTCTCCTTGTCACGGGGCACGCACCACTGGTGACCACTGCAACCTTCTTGCACCTAAAATACCGTCCAAAGAATGCCCCATTTCCCTATCCTTTCTCTTGGACCATGAAGATGAATCTCTTCATCGTTATCTCAGCTACTGCTGCCACCATTTTCAGAAATGTTGCTGGTACTCAGTTGCCTTCTCAGACAGTCGTGAGCTCGAGATCTAAATCTCCTTGGTATTAAATCTGAATCTTTTGCCTTGCAGTTCGTTGATCCCCGCTCGTTCGCCGTGATGGGTCCAAATGCAGACTTCCGCAACGATTCATTGACTCAGCTCTTCAATCCAACCTCGACTATGCCACCATTTTTTCAGGTATTCGATGAAAGATTCTTGACCATCCTCGGAGAATCTCCGTCGATCCGTGAAATAGCGTCAAACGCCACATTCGATTTCGCTCATGAAGGTAGGAATAATATTATCATTCGATTGTTCTAAACGCAGATAATCACATAGCTCCTATTTATTTTAACGAAACGGGCGAGGTTCTTTACCGGTGGAAACAGTTTTGAATATACACTAACGATCGTGCCCTAGGTTTTCTTCTCTTCCTTCAGTATAGGTCAGTGACAACATAAATCCGCTGGAGGTGCAAGTGCAATGACGATTTCAGGTCCTGCCAGTCTCTTTGAAAATAATGTGGTTAGCAAAATTAGTATGAAAGATGTCGAAACGGCTTTAGCCGCAAATGCCAGTGGGCCAGTGAACGTTCCTGTAACTCAAGTAAGTTCGCAGAGATGTAACCTCGCTCAATCTGCTTACTTCCATCTAGTTGAACCTCTCAGATAACGTACAGGTCTGACGTTCCTCAGATTAAATCTTCATTAAAATCTAATGGGCTTCAGATGACAAACGGCGGAACAGGTCCCTACAACTCCTCTCTAGTCTTTGTAACGTTCGGACGGGGCTCCTTGCCACCTTCAATCGTCCTTGTGAATCCACTGCCTCCATACAATTCTACTGTTCTGTTGGACAATTTCTATGGTCGACAATTCAACTCTTTGGATGACATCAAGATCCATCCAACAAACGGAAAATTCTTCTTCACAGATGTCGAGTTTGTGCCTCTTCCATGTACTTTCAAGAAATAGACCTCATGCTCCTACTAATTTAGTTATGGGTTTATCCAAGGATTTCGCCCCGCACCCCTCATGCCTTTCCAAGTCTACCAATTCGACCCAGTAACCAGGGTTGTACAAGTTGTTGCTGATGGGTTCAGCAGACCCAATGGAATAGCATTCTCACCAGACGGAAACATATCTTATGTGTGAGCGCGATGCACTCTTGAATATTTGGTGAGAAATGACATATCCTATTCCCAGCTCTGATACAGGCGCTCTCGGGTTTGGAATTAACGGGACTCTACCAGCCACCATGTATGTATATAACTCTTATCTCCCGCTTTGCTTGACTTGATTGAGGGGCCTCTAAAGTTATGCATTCGATGTGGATCCAGTGTCTCATGCTTTCAAAAATCGACGAGTGCTAGCATATGTGGACGCGGGGATCCCTGATGGAATCCAAGTGGACAGTGATGGTAGCATCTCTCTACACATCACTCTAACGATTGTGTGCACTGAAAAAAATTCTTAGGAAATATCTATAGCGGTTGCGCAGATGGAGTCCAGGTCAGTAATGCATTTCGTCGTGTAAAACTATAACAATTTAACATGCCAAAGGTTTGGTCGCCTGAAGGGACTCTACTTGGGAAGTTTGTAGTGGAGTCAAGCTCTCCGTCCAACCTGGGTATGCCGCCCTACATGTACAGTAAATCATCATTGTATACTTACAGGCAAATAGGCGTAGCAGAAATGATATTCACAAGTTCTCCTAACGGGCTGGTAATCTTGGCTGATACTACGATGTACTTTGCATCCATCGCGGCTAAAGGTATTCCTCTTACCGGTCCGACATGACCATGTCCTGTACATAGTTTGCTAACCCTGCGAAACCTACGAATTTTATACCTTCATACCTCCCGCCGAGCCCCTCTATCTATCCACACCAACAATCTAGATAGCATCTTGCATAAGTTCATCTCGTGTTGAATGGTGATTGTTTACCGACTGGCATGCACAACATCGCAACTTGATCCATGTGTGTTAGGGGAGACGGGTTGCTTTTGGAAAACATCAGCAGCTAGAACTCACTCTGCATGGACTTTCCACTCCTCCGATTTGGTCTCGTCTGAAAGACTAACTGGTTCACAAACAGCTACGAACAGACCACACGCATTGCCAGACTTGAGACCGGAGGTCGAATTATACAAGGATTTTACTCAGAATACCGATCCTCTACAGAGGGCGGGTTACCGAGCTAGGGTTTCACTTCAGACGGAGAAATGCACTTGTTCAAAGTAAAGAACTAGACAAAAGTAATTTCCGAGCATGTATGTACCAATTCCTTCAGTTAAATCAGACCTGATCAAGCCGGAGCTCCTGCCAAAGGTGTCCCTCCAGTCGTCACTGTAGTTGGTACGGGAACATCGCCCCATGGAGCCACCCCGTATGCACCCTCATCCACTGCTCCCGGCCAACTAGAGTAATCGAAGCCCGGTTGTTCAAACCCAGCCGGGACAGAACCGGGGAACGCACTCCAGGCTGCATCGGTAAAGATGTATGCAGTTGATGTACAATCTCCAGTGCAATAGTCATTTTGCGACGTAACCTGTATGGATGCCAATACACCCGCCGGGTTCGCTACAGTGAGTGTGTTGACCGCATACGCCGCGAATACGATTTCTGGGCCCTGGATATTATCCACGACGTACTGCTGAGCAATCTGGAAGTCTGTGCCGCTTCCAATAAACAAGCCATTGACATACAGAGAGTACTCGTTGTCTGTGGTGATAAAGATGGTCGCGCTAGCAGAGGTCTGTCCAGTAGGAAGAGTGTACGTATACAGGAAAGCTCTGGCACCAGCAGGGGCATTCATACCCGAACCCGAAACCTCGTCCGTCCAGATCCAGGACGCTGGTGTGAACGTCAAAGGGTCTGTCCCAGCAAGAACGATATCACCCCAGGGCGCTATCCCATAGCTACCCTCGGAAACCGCAGGAGGCCAAGTACTATCGTCGAAAGATAACTCCTGGAAACCAGTGGGTATGCCACCTTCACTAGCACGCCATGTAGTGTCGGAAACGATTGTAGACGTCGTTCCATCTGTGTAGGTAATCACTGCATCCACCAACAGTCCCGCGGGGTTCGGTGCACTGGCTGTGTTCGTCGCGTTCACCGCGATGAGCACAGAGCAGCCGCAATCCGACAAGTCGATGCACGTTGTACTGGCAGGGTTCCAACCGATCTGAGTAGTGATTTCATTGCCATTAACATAAAGCGTGCCCTCGTTGTCCACGGAGAACGCGATAGTCAGGAAAGCAGGGGTTTTGCCTTGGGGAGGAACGAAGTTTTTACGGAAGCCTCGTGAACCAATAGGTGCAACCCCGGCTGAGAGTTCGGGTGTCCAGATCCAGTCGGAGGAAGCGAAGCTAAGTGCGGGAGTAGCACGCTCAACTAGGCCTCTAACGTCGAGGCATTGTGTTTCATTGGATCGTTTCTTGTCTAATGGAGGCATTCATTTTAATACTGGAAAGATGTAGCTGGACGTTGACTCACTTTCAAGATTGCTAGCTCCAGCGACGGAGGTGCTAGTAGCAGCAAGGAGAACCAAGGTAACTGCAAGAGGAAGGTATGAATCAGAACGCGTAAAGGAAATCGATGACATGGGTGAAAGCATGCATACATTTCAGGAATTGCTTTAGCTTGAACATGGTCAGACCTGGGTATGATTCCTTGTCTTGCACCAAACCTAGCTTTTATCCATTGCAAAGGCGCTTTACCAAATAGGAAAGAGGGTACTTACATGAAACGTTCGAATTAGGCATCCTTTCCGCTTTCGAATATCGTTGGAGCTACGCACGATTTTATTCATGCATCCTGTTGAGTGTGGCAGATTGCCGTAGCGTTTAAGCATATCTTCTGTCGTATACAGGATCATGAAGTGGAGTGGCTGAAGCGAACGCAATATAATTTCGATTCATAGTCGGACTTGTTCAAGATACTGGTTGTTGGCGTGACTAATGTAACTATTAAGCATTCTGTCAGCTAGTAAATAAGCTCGACTCTAGAATCTAAGGAAATAGAAATAATAAGCGTGTCAATCTCAGTTCAGGATGTCCTTCAAAAGGAAGTTGATCATCTATCTACCTTGATTATATAGCTGGCTCTGGCGGCAGCAGCATAATCAATCCGCTCAGGAAGGAGTTTTGAGGCGCCATTGGTTAAACGACTGACACAAGAGTAAGAAACTACTCGGTCGGAGCTTTGAGTATATCAAAGGTGTACTGAAGCCTTGATTTACACCATGCGGATGTCTGGCCTGAAGTAGAGAATGTTGAAAGTTAAGTTGAAGTCACGGCTAGTGCATCAAATAATTTCGAGCGAAATTGATGTCGAAATTATTTTTGAAAATAGTTGTCTTTTTCAGTATGAATCGCGGTCGAAAAAGACTGATAATTTCACCCGAAAAAGGTATCGCAATTCATTGTCTTTTTCAATCCGAATTTCGCCCGTAATCTCTATTGTTTTTCATGTGAAAAAGATAACGAAATATCTTATCTTTTTCGATCGAAATTTCTTTTAAATTTCGCTCAGGAAACGTAATGCCCAGTTCCTGCCAGGAGCTGGGCAGGAACTGGGCAGAATGGTCATGTGATGTCCCTGATAACGTCCTCAGGCATGGTAGCAGAAGCAAGACGGACACGAATACCACTCGGGAGTCGTACCAAGCTCTGCGTACTCCGGACAGAAATATTTGCCCCATTCACTAGCGCTATGAGCTTCGTCGACGACGAGCTCCACAAGGTTGAGAGATTTCGGTGAATCTTTCTGTTGATACACACAGGTTGAAAAAAGTTAGAATAAGTACCTGATATAAATCCAACCTGCCAAAAGTGCCAGATAAAGTTCCAGTCCCTCTGCCGAGGAAAGCGATTCCATACATCATGTCTCTGCAGCAGGAAGGAAGAAGGTCATTCCAGAGCATCCAGTGTGGCAAGCATCTATCCTTTTGATATCCAAGAGTCATGCCATCATTGGTTACAAAAGCATGTTTTTCAAATGCTCTGTAAGAAGTCTCCCAAGACGCATGATTTCCCTCAATGATGGCAAGAGCCTTTGTCCCTGTACAGTCTTAAGACGGAGACATTTAGAACAAACCCAGTCTCCCAAAGCCATACTTCAACTTGCGTGAGGATTTTAATGAGAAATATTGAGATCATGCGGATAAGTGACCAGCAGCCAATCAGATCATTTAAAACATGAGAATCCTCACTCCAGGACGGCTGGAATAACTGTTACGGCATGCGGCTGCCGACTGCGCCAAAAAAAGATTTAAGCGCTCGTTTTTGGCAGTACTCGGCACCAGATGCCGGAACAGTTGTTCCAGCCCCTCTACGAGGAGTATTCAAACTTCGTTTGATCACATGCTTCAGCCATACTCCTCGTAGCGGGGATGGCTTTGGGTTGGCTTTGGGAGCCTGGAACAAACCCGCGTTTAGCGGTAATAAGAGTATGGAATCACATGACTATCCTGCCCAGCTCCCGGCAGGAACTGGGCATTACGTTTCCTGAGCGAAATTTAAAAGAAATTTCGATCGAAAAAGATAAGATATTTCGTTATCTTTTTCACATGAAAAACAATAGAGATTACGGGCGAAATTCGGATTGAAAAAGACAATGAATTGCGATACCTTTTTCGGGTGAAATTATCAGTCTTTTTCGACCGCGATTCATACTGAAAAAGACGATTTTTTTCAAAAATAATTTCGACAACAATTTCGCTCGAAATTATTTGATGCACTAGCCGTGAGTTGCGCTTACAGTAGCGCCCATGAGATTAGGAGGCGCTTAATGCCAAACCGCGCTTGCCTTCCCGCCCACTGCATCGAAATGATCCCTGATACTCCTGCTCATCTTCCTCCTGCCCGTCCCAACCTTAAAGCTTTCCGACCTCCAAAATCCAAGTCGAAAGTTGCCTATGTGGTATGGAGAGTGCATATGTGGATTGAAGGGACGTTCTCGCTTGGGATGCTTGAACCATGGGAGAAGCTTCTTCTTTGTACGAATTATTCCCTTTTCGTCTTGTCTTCATACTCTGAAGAAATTTCTCTTCAGTGATCATCTTCTTGGCTACATTCACGCTACTGGTTACTGGTGTCGTTCGATACCTTCCGCATCATATCTCAGTCATGAAACGACGAACTGTGTATTATTTGTGGGGGAGCGACAGCGGAGAGAGTCCAGTTCTTCAATGGCTTGGAAAATCTTCTTCTGGAAATTCTGCCACAGTAATGGGAGAATTGTAGAAAGTGAGTGCAATCGCTTTCCGCCTCTTCAATGTCTAATACTGGCACTTCCCTCTTCCAGTCTATAGAGCTTCATTAATCTTATATTATACATTTGGCTGAAATCTTATTCTTTCCCTCCGTCAGCATATTGCGCAGGGATGGCCATTCAATAATATTTCTCAAGTCCACTGCGAAATTTGGCTAGCCATCCGTACATAAAGTCTTGGTTACCACTTGACTGCATGCTGGTCTACCATTATCATTATACAGGAAGGAACCACGGCCGCTAGGTTCATTAGCTTTTTTTTTGTTTCGGTTTATCGAATCAGAGAACGCGGCCGTGCTATGATACAATGATACATGTGCTCAAGAACACGACGGGTCAGTACGTCGGACTCATCCCTGCCTCGCTTTGCGATGGCCTACACCGACATGTTTAACCTTATAACCTCCGCCACACCTTAGCATGCGCTCCGACTCCCGAGGACACTTAGTGCGCCTCAAAAGCATCTTTCTCAATGGCTCTGACCTTTCAACTTGATTCTAGTATTATACTATTGCAGAATAACCAACTTTGAGGAAGAGCCTGATGACGCTCATCGATGTCAAATCGGAGGGAAATTATTCTGAGCCTGAAATACTGACGTGCTGGATCTTGTACAGTTTTCTCCGGTTTCCAGGTCTCAATCAGCAACCGGCATTTAAGGACGACAAAGACGTCCGTGAGTGGTTGTGACTTTTGCCTGTACGTAGAGCCTTGCTCATTAGAAATATACCTCAGCTACTATCGATGAACTTGTTAGATGCATGTCTATAGAAACATCTATTGTAGGAGGACTAACAATCTCGACAAAGAGGTATTTGGGCACCCTGCTCCTTGCGTTCTGGTTGAATTTACGTTGGTACTGATCTCGATAATTAGGAGGTTCCGCTGCTATCCTCTCTTCCGCCCTCCACACGGTACATACCTAGAATTTCAGGCCTAAAGTACGCTATATCTGGACAGGAAATTTGCTAAAATCGCCCCGGAAGTACATCAAATGTTGACAAAGTCTTAGTGGAGATTCTGGGGTCCTTCGTAACGACGCGCGCGAGCTGGTTGATGCCTAAGGGAAGGACCCATATTACAGTAGTGTATGAATTAAAAGGATGAAGCCTACCCAGCTGGCGCAAAGTAGAATAGACGCGCGCTTAGCCTTCTTTCAACTTTCTTTCAAAAGCAGATTCATGAATGTACCCTGATCGCCCAGCCTTGCGCTGGAATATCACCCAGTCACCCTTTTCCTCTGTTATCCAGACTATGTTCCATCTACAGAGGATCTCGGACATCTAAAGGCTCGTCGTACCGAACCCCAGCTACAACTTACGCAGTCGGAATCGGAACTGGCTCGGGTACAGAGTTTGTTGGATGATATCTTGCTCCAACAAGAAACTGTGAAGAAGTATGTGGACGCTCATCGCGCACTGATGTCTCCAATGCGTCGTATTCCAGCCGAAACTCTCGCAGAAATACTTGTTTGTTGTCTTCCAGACGATCAACTTCCGGTTAGAGACCTAGCGGAGGCACCTTTGCTTTTTACGACAGTTTCTCGAGAGTGGAGACGAACGGCTATTGCTACACCCGCGCTATGGGACTCACTGCACATATTCATTCCCTCGAACTTGAGCCCCGAAGCCTTTGAGAGAAGGGCTATAGGAATCTTTAGTTGGAGCGATCTGGTTCCCTGGAAATATCTATTTCACTTTATCTGGAGACCCAACCCACCTGGCGCTTTCCTGTAGGTGTTGGTGAACCCCTATTGATTCCCGACCCCGCAGTTGAAAGCAGACAAAGTTTCCTGGAAACGATCTTGTCGAAATTTAGCAGTAGAATCAAGGAATTGACTTACACTGAGTCAAACTTCGAAGACATGACCGTTCACCTCCGAGCTGAAGAGACACTTGTGGCAGATTTGGAGGGCGATCCGGAGCTTCCATTTGCTTCTCTTGTACAGCGGATGAAGCGCTTGTCGATCGCAGGGGATGTGAGAACTTACACTCAGATGGATCTCCCTTTCTCAGCCTTGTCGGCGTCGCTACTCGCGGCTACTGAAAGTAGAAACACTCACCTTGGGCGTCCCATTGACCCCGAGTTCATTGTGCCGTTGTCTCCCACATTTTCAAAACCTTAGGCTCTTGCATATTAGCAGCAAAAGAGTAAATGGTGATGAATCCCAGGACATTGCGCCGTAAGATGACCTTCTGGAATGTCTTGGTTCTGGCACATTCACCGAAGGCAGTCCCAACCATCCATTGTGTCCTCACCTTCAGCATATTTGATTCATCTTTGTCGATAAACACGGGGACATCACAAATGATGCTTTATTCACCTTCCTTGAAAGCTGTGTGTCGTTACAAGCTTGTGATGTATTTTTTCCAGAGCCACGACCAAAGCTCATTGAAGAAGAAGTACGAAGAGTAAAGGGATTGGATTCTGGACAGAAGATACAGATTCGATATGGCGACTTGCCTCCCTCTAATTTTCGCGACGACTCGGATTCACCTGTTATGGGGCTTATGGTATCGAGGAAATTCCGCGCGGTGCCCTGGGATATGATTAGGAGAGGTGGACCTGTTCCTTTGGATATGGAAGGAGAGTACGGAATAATAGTATAGTCTCATTGCTATCCAATAGCCCATAAGCAGTATTTTCGTCTTGGTAGTATTTTGTGCATCGAGATCTGTGTAGAAATAAATGTCCAAAAAGGTTTCAAAAATTAATCAAAGCCAGTCGCGTTCCGAAGTTCCAACAATATGGCTCAACATTTTGTGCGAACGTGAAGACGGTCCAAAGCCTGCAAGGCGTTCTGAACGCTACGATGGAGTTTAAAATTAGTCCGACCCTAATAAGGGATAAGTAGAGGAAGGAATTCATTACATGGCACGACCTAGATATACTCTATAGAAATGCCGGTTCCATGGTACCGCGCGACGAGAGAGCCTTACATTTTGCGGTTATATGTGTATGGTGGAAATACTTGGCCTATGATGTGTATGAGCAGGTTCAAATGCACACATTTGAATTATACAACTTAATTGTTATGTAGATACGACTACTTATAGCGTACTTGTTTAATATTTATCCTTCAAGACGTTGACCGAAACAATCCAGTCTGTTCAGCCAGCTACTACTAGGTTTGATTTTCCTTTGAGACTTAAACCCAACGCTATTCCCGAGTTCTTGGATATGCTCGACAGCTTGCTGAATACTAACTTGGTCTCGAGACTTCTCATCGACCTGGAAGTGGGAGAGGGGGTCCAGATAAGTAACAAAACCATTTCTAAGCAAGACTTGAAGACATACAAATTTATTGTGATACGTTGGTGTGTCATCGCCATTCAAGAATGCTTGCTGAATCTGCTTGACAAGCTTAGTAGCTTTATCTCGAGACTTCTCAGCTCCCTGGTTTAGAAGTCCAAAATAAGTAACAGAGTTTTTTGTTCCCAGGCGCGAGCGAGACACAAACCTTCGCCCATACAACCACCTCAGTCCTTACATCTTCATTCAAAGGTAATAAAGACATGTTGTCCAGTGCAACTTGCAACATCTTCTTCGACGGAGGGGTCTTCAGAATATGATTAATCCAGTAATTCCGGGCGTAGGTAACCACGTCCTGAAAATGGTAATTTGTTCCCGACACACTCTTCGACGAAAGAATGCGAAGACATTGTAAGCCGAGTTCCCTGTGACATTCAGCGAAATCGATGATCATCAGAGTACTCCCAGCAACAGGATTATTCCATAGATCAAAATCGAATTGCGGCGGATTCAAGGGTAGAATGGGTGGGCATGTCGGCCAGGGAGAGTGTAGGATGTTGTGTACTTCCGTTAATTCGAAAACTTCCTTCATCTGATTACGGAGGGATAACAGTATCATTTCTAACCGAAGGCTATCAGCCGCCTCTTCCCCCATTTCCGGCAAGCAGCGCAAGACAATATTTCTGAACGTTGAAACTGGTACTATTAGATTTCCCCGGACTTGACGGTGTGGTATCCGCATCCTAATTCCGGACTCAAACAGGGTATATCGTCCGATCAGCGTATCAAGTATCGGGAGAGGGTCAGAGCCTTGTCGGAGGGCCTAAGGGTAAGTGAGTCAGGATGAGAGCAGAAAACAAAAACTAGCGTACTTTGGCCCACTGGACAACCCTTTCAAAATCACCGAGGCAACTTTTTAGTGTATCACTATAGACTTTGAGACTAACATTTTTGCCCTGCAAAGCCATATTTAGCAGCCCACAGACGTCCAGCTGATTTAACTCTGTAAGGATTCTGCTACTGAATGAATCATTTCTGATTTTTTGAAAATGACTACCCCAAAAAGCGCATGCGTACTGATCGAATTGTGATTGTGCGCTGTGAAATAATGCACCTTTCAGTCCAGATTCAGTAGGTCGAGAGAAAGTGGTAACATACCATTCAAAATGATGTTTCCAGCTGTTAATCATTGATTTTGAAAGGATCTTCAGGAGGTAGAACAGAACCCGCTCATGTTGAGCTTCCTTCTGGGTGTTCACAAAATATCTCCCTGACCGCTTTCGATCAGTAAGAAAGTCGACGAAAGACGCATGCCGTACTGCGATATTCTTCTTGTCGTTTTCTGGGATCAACAACACAGAGTGTAGTCGAGACAACAATGCCCGAACTTTTCCCTTGGGAAGGGAAAAAATACCCTCTATGATAGCCGGCGATCTTCGTTCGTAGCGCGTGTCAAAGAATATGCCAGTAGGGATCAAAATGTGAGCCATGACCTCAAGAAGAAGCTCTCGTTGTGGGCAGACAGAAAGAATTTGCATGTACAGCTGATCCAGGTCAGGATATGGCGAGTCGAAGTCGTCAGGCACAGTGATTTTTAGGATGATTTCCAGCCGCTCAGTGGGCAAGCCATCGGGATCTCCAATGTACTTGAGGACAGTGGTGGCATAGATAAACTGTCCGCATGCCTTTAGCATGAGCTGCTGGATAATACCATTACCAGGCCAGTCTTTTGCTACATGAGCCATGCTTTGACCGTGTTCTTGTCGGATTCTACCAAACTCATGTCTGAGATACTTGGCAATATCTTTTCCGGATTCGAATGATTCGCCAATGTCAGTGCAATCCAGGATGGAGTAGAAGTCCTGATGACTGAAAGCGTTCCGAATGCGCGGTTCGGGTCGGCTACAGATGAGGAATTTAAATGGAAATTGAGTTGCGGATGTGGCTTTTGCGGATGTGGCTTTGCGAATGAGGGATAGTAGACGTTCCTGAGATGCAATGTCGATGCATTCATCGAGCCCATCAATAACAATCAACCGAGGAAGGTTCTCCAATTTCTCGGGGGTCAAACGGCAAGTGACGGTCAACCAATGACAGGGCATCACTATGAGCTCCTGAAACTGCTCCTCTAGAACAGCGTGTACAATGCCAGGATTATCACGGACAGTAACATCGATGGGGTATTTGAGCAGTGGTCCAAGCTGCGAAGATGTCGCTAGTTGGTGGGAAATGGTGATGAAGAACGACAATAAATTATTCCGTGAAGAGTCTGTGCGCGCAAAGAAGAAACTAGCGGCGAGATGAGAAGCTGAAAACTCTTCTGATATGGTCTGAGCCACCGCGGATTTGCCCACGCCCGCCGCACCGTATAGCCAGTAAACGGACGTCCTATTAGTCGTATCAGTGATCCAATTCTTCAGGATCTCGAGAACTTGAGTTCGAGTGCCTAGATGGCAGTTCGGAGGAGGAAAACGCTGCTCGGAATTGTAAGAAGCGCTCCAGACAGCGTTTTGGTGAAGAATTTTAAGGCCAGCTATGTAAAGAACCTGTGAGTCTGGTACAGAAGATGTAAGAAACGGCTCGCGCACGGTAATCTTGGTCGTCCCATTTTCTATAAACGTTCAGGCCGCCTGTAACGTTAGTGAACGACCCATTATTTATAGTAAAATTTTGGGCATTGGGGAAGACGGACATGATGAATGAGTTGCTACCCCAAATTCATCATTCTTAATTTCTTTATATGATATATCCATCCTAAACAGCTTTATAAGCACGTGTTGTAGCGCCTACTGCCCATTATTTATAGTAAAGTTTGGGCATTGGGCGGGGGAGACGGACACGATGATCATGAATTCGAAGGTGTCGTAGCGCCTACTTTCCATTATTTATAGTAGAGTTTAGGCATTGGGCGGGGTGCGGGGAAGATGGACATGATAATCATGAATTCGAACGTGTTGTAGCGCCTACTTCCAGTTGACATATGTCGATGTACATACACTGGTAGTACGCTGGCATTGGCGTAAAGGTACCGTTATTATAAAATCGCAATTGGGCCACGATATAACATAACCAGCGCAGTCTCCTTGCTCTGTCCCAGGAGAGCTGCAACGGTGGATAGCCGAGAACGCATGCGACAAAGTCTTGAAGTTGTGAATTATTGTCCAGGATGCGTGTATCAGTGGCGTATGTCACCCCGCATCTAAATCCACTTTTGTCTTGTGTATGCAGCACTTGCTCTTCTCTGAGATAGGATATGTAAGTATCGATAGTAGCACATCTGATTCATGTCATGCTGTGTACCTTTCTAGGAGTCTTCCCAGTTCTTGCAACCTTCTGCTATATGGAACATTGAAAGAGAAAAAAGGAAGCTAGGTCTGACAAGTGTAAAAGGAAAAATGCATAAACTAGACCTACAACAATGAGAGCAACATAGATTCATAGCAAAAACCAAGATTCGAGGGCACATTTCCTCGAAGCAATATTGCACCACCCAACACAGGAATCTACGACAGCCCATGGAACACCATCAGCACAATTTTGTAATCACATCTGTTTGCGTTAATTCCCGCTCCCAATGTGATCAGGAAGGGAACTTCCCTCGGTTCCGAACGACTACTTGCATTCGATGAGTAGTGGAACGCCGGGTACTATGTAAAAAACGTACGTGGAGATTATTGCAGCTGGCAAGTAGCAGGGCAAAAACAGTCCCTTAAATCCACCAAGGTCTTTCTGCCCAGTAAACATCGTCACTTCGTAATACAGGATCGGATCCTCCTTCAAAAAGGAAGCTTCATAGAAAGAACTGCACAGACTGTCCCGAACAATAGCCAGAGTCTATATTCTAAGTCGAGGGGAGGAGGTGCAGGCAAAGATGAGCGACGTTAGTGAGAAGCCACTGGATTGAGATGAGCACGAATACAACTTTTGAAACGCCGATGGGATGGGCCCTATGAACATGCTTTGTGAGCCTTGAGGTAGTAGATAAAAACGAGGGAAAGTGTTTACTGAGTTCAAGAGTGAAACGGATGATATATGCCAGTATGAAGTACATAGAGTCTAGGGATTGGATATGGGGATACCAGGAGTTCTCGGTTGCACTTTCATATGATCCCGGAGAGCTGCAGGATCGAAAGAGTTCTGAGATGGTTCCTCGAGAAACTGAGAAAGAAGATTTGCGACTTAACCTGGCGGATGGACTTCAGGCAGAACTGCAGCGTCAAATCCCAGTGTAAGCTGCATGTAAAAGGCGAAACTGTACCTGAAACTGCTTCGAATATAAAAATGCGCCTCCATCGCGTCAACATACTTACCTCAGATTCTTCACTATCTTTTGCGGGTCAAGATTTCCAGGTCACAGTGCAAGTAGTGCATGGCCCCATATCAAGAATCAGCGAATCAGCTGTATGACAGAAGAAGAGGTTAAGAAATAGTTAGGCGCTCGATGCAAAAGACGAAAGTCAGGAAAGTAGCTGGCAGGGGAATCCTTTAGAGCTTCCCTTGCTGCTAGTATTCGATTGTTAAGACTCGCGAGGCGAGGCCAAGTGACTGATCCGAAATCTCCGAAAACGTCCCGTTGCACGTGAGGATGTCACATCGAAATTTTGCCATCGAGACTCACCGCGACTTGAACTCGACGTTCATCGAAAATGAGAGATGTAGGGGTATACAACGTCGCGCGGGCCATGCCCCGTATGGTACGTGCTGCCAAACTCTTATAGCCTACAACTAATTCCCTCTCTGCAGAGCTGGCATCCAAGAAACCTTTACAACCTCTGGCAATGCAGTTTCTCTCCCAAAAAAAAACTCGACTTTAAAACCTCCAATGACACTCTTTTCCAACAACGATGGAAAGCCAAAGCAGCTGTTCGAGCATATCATGGAGATTACATTCCCGAAAAGATCTTCAAAAGATGGTACATCCCGGATAACTTGCCAAATATTCGTCCGAAAAAGGTAGTCAAGGGAGACGACAAGGAGTCGTTGGAGGAGTTTGCTGGGAGAAAACAGAGGGAAGACGAGTATGAGACGGATGAAGCCGTGTATGACATGGCTCCGGTTGGAAGTTTGATGTTTGCTGAAGTGGAGAGACGGATAGACACTATTGTGTTCCGCTCGTGTTTTGCTCATAGTATCTATGAAGCTCGGAGGCTAGTTGTTCACGGGTACGTCATGCTCAACGGGAAAAAAGTAGGTTCCTTTGTGCCTTTGTATAATACTTGTTCTCAGCCTCCGTTCAGCACCAAAACGCAAATACGCGTTTGAAACCTGGTGACATGATCACCGTCGACCACAAAGCCATTCGTTTCTTCAAACCACCCCGAGATGATTGCATAGACAACGTCAACGCTACGGAACCCGACGCCGAAAAGCTCACTCCCTTCCATCTTCCTCTATATGCTTCGCCATGGCTCTTTATTCCCTCGTATATCGAGCCGAATTTCGCCACCTGTTCCGCCATCTACGTCCGCCATCCTACTGCTCGACCAGGGTATTCGGAAATTCCTACTCCGTATGATGCAGATGGTGAAGTCGTTCGATTGGCTTGGGAATGGTATACCAAGAGAGGTCCGAGGATCAGGAGTAAGACGCGTCTGGCTAGAATGCCAGAGGATAGGGCATACGTACCAGAACTTCGTGAGCAGGCGGAAAGTAGGAGGATTCAACAGCAGGTGCTTGCTAGACGTGCTGCTGCTGCAGGGTTTGGTATCATTCGAACCCCGCCGCCCAAGTCTTGAATGTATCGCGTTTTAACATATCTTACTGTCCCAAATAATATGGTGTTAATGCAAAAGATCGTTATACGTGTTGAATAAGGACATGATAAAGTATGCAGAGGTCTAATAAGAGAACGGATGAGAGGTATCTATATAACCAGTCCACAGAGAAAAAACAGCGGGATCCATCCACGATGCAAAGAAAAGGATCATTTTAAACCATAGATGTAATCCTAGTTGCTCGGTTTGCGACTGATGGCGAGATACATTGGCGTGAAAAGCTAAAGAAGAAAATCAGAACCAATCCCGCTTTTTCAAAAGCGCGTCACTAACCTTGGTCTGCCCACCCTTGATTAAACTAGTCTGGGCAACCTTCAACGCAGCACCAACCTCCAACGTTCCTTTCGGCAAGAAGCCAAGCAGCTCCAACAACCAGAAAATATTGTGCATCACAAACATGCCAAACCATGTCGTCCGCCATACGGTGAAAAGGTCAAAGAGAGTCTGCGCCTTGCGGTAGTCACCCTCAAGAGGGTAATACCACTCTACATGATCTTTACGCTCTGCAAGATCTTCTTCGTATTCGACTTCGAAGCCAACGTTTTTGAGCGCGTCGCGAGCGAGGCGCAGGGAGCGCATCTCGGGGATACCGTTACCGAGCTCGATCTCGTGCGCGAGAGCTTTGTGAGAGGGGATTGAAGGATCCCAGGCGTCGGTCATGCACCATTCGTATACACCGAACTGAAATAGACATGTTAGGATGTAAAGAGAGAAAAGACACGGAATTGGACGTACGACACCTCCGGGCTTGAGAACTTTGAATATCTCGCCGTAGACACCTTCCCATGTCGGTGCGTGTACTGTTGCCTCGATGGCATAGACTGGAAAAAAAATAAGCAAGCTATCAAAGGAAATTCAAGAAATCAACTTACCAGCGTCAAACGAATTTTCTCCAAACTGCTCGACAAGCTTCATGAAATCTCCCTTCACAAAGGTAACCTGGCCTTGCAAATTCATATTCTTGGTGTATTTCCTCGCTCTTCCCACCTGGAACTCGTTGTTGTTTAGTCCAACGATATTCGCGTCTGTGAACGTGGCAATTTCACGCGCGGGACCACCGACACCACAGCCAACGTCCAAGACGCGCATACCGGGTTTAATGTTCATCTTTGCGGCGAGGAAATGCTCGTGTCTGGCGAGGGAAGCAGCGAAAGATTCACCCTTGTAAAAGCGTGAAAAGTGGAAGGATTGTGCCCAACCCCATTCGTAGAGGTCTGTAGCTCCGTCGTAGTAGCCTGAAAGCGAGTAAGTAAGTATTGGTTTATACAGTTTGAAGAAATAAAATACAAACCGTTTACAACTTCGGTATAGCTGTCTAGTCGGTTACTGTTGTCAGAGTCTGCTTCATTGGCGGTATCTTTTTGCCAAAACTTTGTGTAGTTTTGGATACGACTGTCCGACCTTCCGTCTGCGTGGTTTCCGTTTTCGATGGCCATTACAAGGTGCTTAGGGTGGTGGTAAAAAATAAGGAGAGTGCGGGAAAGGAGTGAATTTTTGTGGCCTTTTTTTACTTTAAAAAAATGGACAAGTCGAACGATTCCTTCTTAGCCACGTGGGCCGTGTACTATGATAAGATAGTAGATAGACGCTCGCATAAAACAATCGTACGGTTTAACCGCGTTCTACTCTGTGAACCCTGGTCTATCGCCTCCTTAAATACGCTTCCCTGCTATCCCGTTCCACAAAATGCCCGTATTCCAAGCTACGACTTCTGCCCCAGTCAATATCGCGTGTATCAAGTAAGTTGTTGTTGTACAACTTGATTCATCTCTAATCGTAAACAGATACTGGGGAAAGCGAGACAATACGCTGATATTGCCCACAAATTCGTCTCTCTCCATTACTTTGTCCCAAGATCATCTGCGATCTACTACTACAGCCAGAGCAGATCCGATTTTTAGTGAGACCAAGCTCTGGCTTAATGGTAAGGAGGAGGATATCAAATCTGGCGGACGTTTGGAAAGATGTCTAGCTCAGCTGAAGAAAATGAGAAAGGAGAGGATCGAAGACAAGAATCCTAATACTCCGAAAGTGAGATGCTTCATCTCTGCTAGATCTTTACAATGCTAAAGCTAGTCTCAGATATCGGAATGGAATCTTCACGTCGCATCATACAACAATTTCCCTACAGCAGCAGGATTGGCTTCTTCCGCCTCTGGATTTGCCGCGTTGACTTCTTCCATCGCAGCACTGTACGGTCTCAACACTTTTACTCCGTCAGAACCTGCCGTTGCTTCGCCATCTGAACTCTCTCTTGTCGCTCGATTGGGGTCTGGTTCTGCATGTCGATCTCTTTTCGGTGGTTTCGTCGCCTGGGAGGTCGGTTCTTCCTTGACTGGTGAAGATTCCCTTGCCATCCAAGTCGCTCCGCAGGAGCACTGGCCCACCATGCATGCTCTCATTTGTGTGGTAAACGATGCTAAAAAGGGCACGTCTAGCACCAGTGGAATGCAGAGGACCGTCGAAACCTCGGCTCTTTTACAGCACAGAATCAAGGACGTCGTTCCTGCCAGGATGAAGGCCATCGAAAAAGCCATCAAGGACAAGGACTTTGATAGCTTTGCCAGAATCACAATGGCAGACTCGAATCAGTTCCATGCCGTCGCACTGGATACTGCACCACCGATTTTCTACATGAACGATGTTTCTCGATCCATCATTGCCTTGGTCGAGGAACTCAACCGCGTTTCTCTGGCCAAAACCGGACATCTTGTAGCGGCGTATACATTCGATGCCGGTCCCAATGCGGTTATTTATACAGAGGAGGAGAACGTGAAGCAGATTATCGAGATTGTTGTAAGATACTTTCCCCAATCCGACACGAATCCATTCCCGGATCCGTTCAAGCTGTTTGCGGGGAAACAGCCCAAAGCGGCGCCCCTTCCGGAGGGCTTCAATGAGGGTGTTGCGAAGGTATGGGAGGTGGGGAGCGTAAAGGGGCTAATTCATACGAGGATTGGGGATGGACCGAGGATGCGCGGGGAGGATGAGGCCTTGCTTGGGCGGGATGGAATGCCCAAGGTGTTGGCGTGATTGTGGTTTGACGAAAGGCTTATACTGATTCAACTGTAGATGTAAAGCGTAAACAGTATGAAATCCCAAAATTAGAGTACTCGATATCATTTTCAGGTTGTACAATATATTATTGGCTTCGGTTGAATATTATACAGTGTCATTTACGCTGCGGCATATGCATCAGCTTAAAACTATATATCCGTAGAGACAAAGTTACCAGAGTCCTTTCCTTGCTTGGCGTCCTGCAATTCGTTCTTCAGATTGGAGCCATTAAGAGATTGATCTATGAGACCATTGGAAGGCTGCTCATTGTGTCCTTTGGTCTCGAAAGCGTTGCCTCGTTGAGCTTTGTCAGACCACATTTCTGGAGTGGTATTGTAGCCGCCAGAGGAAGTTGCTATAGGCCATGCCAGTTGGATAAAATGAACGAAGGACGCGGGACATATACGTACTATCGTTCTCTGGAGGGTAGTTTTTCGGTACGTTCATCGATATTAATTCCGGATTTGTTGATAGCTGGGATGGAAGTCGGAATTTGAAGAATAGATACTACGGGTATAGAGTGTACTTACAATCGTCAACCAATGAATCTTTGAAGCCGTTTCGTCCGTATTCGTCGCTCATAGTGAATTTAAGGGTACCTTTGTTAAATCTGAGGTCTTTTATACGTCGAGGAGACGGGATGATATCATTGGCTCCAATGATGCATCGCTAGCGCGGCGCGTTACTCCAGGCGCTTACACGGTAACATGTGACTAGCGTTGCCAAGCGCCCATTGCGACTTGAATTTCAACGACCATGGAACCATACACTCCCCGAACGCAGACTGGAGCACGGAAAAAGAATATCACTCTGTCGCAGAAAGAGTATTCAAAAGTTTGTTTATTTCTGCGTGTTCGAGGTTATTCATGCCGATTTTTCTTTCTTGTAGATTACAGGAACTATCGCTTCAGTGCGCCGTCCATCGTTTGCAGCAAGATGGTATAGATGAAGAAGTGAATGGTTCTGGACGCGTGAATAACCGTCGAAGTAGTGAGATGGTTTTTTGTATTTTCGTTTAGCATCTAACTGACTGAAAGATATTCAGATAGAGATTGGGATGAACCATCTTTTATCGCCGAAACTTCATTCGTCAAAGCACCGTTAAACTCTCGGGTCAGTATGGGAACTGCGATGCCTAATAGCAAGGGTAAAGCAAAGCAAGAAAGCTTGGATCATGTCCCAGTCGATGTTCAAGAAGCAATCATATTGGAGGATCTATTGTATGTTCTAATGGTATGTATGGCTCTTTCTTTCTCTGGGCTTCTACTAAACCATTCCAGGGCATCGAAGGAGACTATATCCGATTTCATCCCGACTATTCACCAGACGAAGACGACCCTATCCAAGGTGTGCGGTTTATCGTGGAACCCTCGCTAGGTGTGTTTGTGATCATTCACCAGAGAGACGTCTAGGGTTTATCCATGCATAGATTCTTCCGTACGGGATCTCGTTGAACGGATATTACCTCTGGGAACGTATTACACTGCAATATCAGCTTTTATCGAGCACCGCAGCCATTTGGATTATGGCCTAGTCAATCATGCGCTCTGTGCAGCGATACGGGATATGTTAAAGGTGCGATATTGATTCATTGGTAAACTTTCAGCGACTCAAACTTTTCTAGGACTATCAAACCCTTCTTTCGCAATTGGAGCACTCGTTCAATTCATCCCCTCAATTTTCGCTACAAAAGCTTTGGTTCTATGTGCATCCCACCGTTCACACCCTTTCCCTGATATACAACCTCACCATCGAGCTAGGAACAGCTGACGACCCGTCCGCGGAACTCTCTTCCGACAGTGCAAGTACTTCCGATGCCGAGGAAGAGGCTCGGAACGAAGCTCTTGGCATTGGGAGCGCGAAATTAAAATCAGTCTTGTCTGAGAATGGGCTGTCGAGTAGTGGGATACCGGTCAAGGGTGGGGAGGTATTGGCTATCATATATGAACGGATGCAGAGCATGTCGGGCGATCCTACAGCGAGTATGTTGTATGGAACGCTTTTGAGAGAAGCTGGGACGCCGTATGTAGATATGCTCAAGGAATGGGTGATGACTGGGAGATTGGTAGATCCGTACGAGGAGTTGATGGTCAAGGAGAGTAAATTCATCAACCGGGGTATATTGGAGATGGATTACACGGACGAGTATTGGGAACGGAGGTACACAGTACGTTTTTCATGCTTCTGTATCTCGAATCTTTCTAACAACCATATAGCTCCGTGACGGTTCGACGATGTCTGGAGCGAAAGAGCTCAAGGCTGGAATACCATTACCGCGGTCTCACGGCGGACGACTACCTGGAGGTGCTTGTATACCGCCGCTCTTGGATGGGTGGAAACACAAGATTTTACTCGCAGGCAAATACCTGAACGTGATACGTGAATGTGGAATTGAAATCCGCCGATCTCAGAACCAATCTGACGACGACAAGTTTTCGATGGATGATGAGAGGTACGGGATATGAATATACAGCTGAAGCTTACACTTATACCTTTCCCTAAAGATTCTATACGTTCCTCGAAGATGCTTACACACATGCCAATCAAACGCTCCTACAACTGTTGCTCCGGGACCAAGAACTCATTCCTCGTCTACGATCACTCAAACGTTACTTTTTCCTCTCGCAATCCTTCTTCCTCACCCACCTCCTCGATTTGTCCCAAAACGAGCTGCGGAAATCGACGAGATCAGCTTCACTTGTTAAACTCCAGAGTCTGCTGGAGCTTACGCTCAACACCGATGTTCAGGGAGAGGATACCATGTTCCGCGAAGATGTCAAGGTGATCATGGCAGGGAGTGGGCTGTACGATTGGTTGATGAAGATTATCAGTACTGGGGGGATAGGAAGCGAGAGGGCGGGTGAAACGGAGGCGGTGAATGAAGAGGGGAAGAAGGATAATAGCAAGGATGAGAAGAAGCCCTTGCTAGCGTCGGACACGCTTGCACTCGACTATCACGTCAAGTTTCCCCTCTCGCTGGTAATCTCCCGGAAAACCATCCTCCGTTATCAACTCATCTTTCGCTTTCTCCTCCATCTCAAACACGTCGAGCAGTCTCTCGGCACGATGTGGATCGAGCAAAAGACGACACCATGGCGGCAACGCGTACGCAATAACGCTGAATCCGAATTTGAAAAGTGGCGTTTGAGAGTATTCCTCTTGCGCGCGCGGATGTTGGCGTTCATTCAGCAGATTCTGTCGTTTGTTACGTTTGAGGTGCTGGAGCCGAATTGGAGGGCATTGGAGGTGAAACTGGATAAGGTGACGACGGTGGATCAGCTGTTGAGGGATCATTTGGATTTTTTGGATACGTGTCTGAAGGAGTGTATGTTGACTAGTGCGAAGCTTTTGAAGGCAAGTTGGTTGATCTTTCCTTTACCCATGTTTAATTCGAGTCATTTTTTTTCAGGCATACAACAAACTCATCGTAACCTGTGCGACGTTCGCCCTGTACGCCGCCCCGTATACTAGATCTGCGAACCAGGTCATGGCTGAGACGGAGACGCCCGAAGGCCAAAGGAGACGATGGGAGTATCAGACCAAATTTGAGACGAACTTTGATCATTGGTATGTATCTTTTGGATAAATCTGGCTTTCGTTGATGATGGTTCGGGTAGGTTCAAGGTCTTCCACGATTGCGTCCAGTTCTACGCCTCGAGCGAAAATGGATCCCTTCTTCCCCTTGTTGTCCGGCTTTCGAGTATTTCGAAGAAGAACAGTTGAGGGATGGGATCGGAACTACCTACCCTCTTTCTGTCTGTTTGATTTCATCGTGCTCCATGCTTGCCCGTGGTTTTGGTTGCAATTGCTTTCAAACCCAAGTGATATTTTTTGTATATCTACGAGTGCTGATGTTCATGTATTCTCTAGTTATCTGCTATCGAGTGCTGCGATCTTATGAAGCTAGTCTGGTTAAAATCGTGCTGAGACACGGTAGAGTACGATATGCTTTTGTCAGGTCTGGATGCTGATATCGGAGATATCTTCGGCGGTATTTCTCAGTGGCGGCTATTCACATTGCTAGCAGTTGTCTCTGGACCTGAAGATGTAACGCTTCGCATTTGGCAAGAATCCGAGAGGCAACTTAGTAATTCGTACGGTCAGCTTTGACAAGCATCCAGGAGAACCCAATATCAACCCCTGCCGCACAAATGAGCTGGTGCAAATCCAGCCATGTCGGCGAAATTGGAGAAAATTTCGGCGGTATCTCTCAGCGAGTTCACTCCAGCGCGCCTTGTTATTTACTGAAGAAAAATGACAGTGCTAGCCGCATATGGCAAGTTCAAGACTTGGTTGTAGAAATTACGAGTCAGAATCGCTGTTGTGGTGGGACCAGACGGGTTCAGCCATCCGACTTATAATCGATATCATGTCTATGATTGATTCGTTAGCTTCTCCCTTCCTATACACTCATTGATAGCAGCTATTTGCGATGACTTCCAAACCAATTGAAATCCTCTTCAAACATGTGGATGGGTTGGATATCTATATGGATGTTTACCTGTCGCCTACAGCCTCGGCAGAGAACCCTGCACCCATCCTTCTGTGGTGGCATGGAGGCGGGTTACTTCAGGTGATCATTTATCTCTACACCGCTATCGGTCTCAATTTAACCCTTAATATGCACGACAGGGTACTAGAAAAGGTGAGATACTGATCTGCTATTGAGGCATAGCAATTGATTTTTGCTCCAGGTGCCCCTCCGCACTTCCTCAGCGCTCCTGTAAAGCATAACCTAACATTCGTCGCGGCCGACTATCGTCTTGCACCGCAATTTCGCCTTCCAACTATTCTTTCGGACTGCGCTGACGCAATGAAGTTCCTCCACACCAAGGAATTTCAGGCTGCGACAGAGGGTCGTGCAGACGCTTCTAGGGTAATCCTTTCTGGATCTTCCGCCGGAGGTTGGCTCTCCCTCCTATGTGCAAATGGTATTGGTTTGGTGCAGCGGGACTACCGAAACCGCCTACTGTTCAGGGTAATGCCGCGATTTATCCCATCACAGACTTGGAAGATCCTTTCTGGAAGGTGCCGCAAAGACCTGTGCCATACCTGGATAGAATGATTGCGAAAGAAGAAGTGCAGCCTTTCATCGATCCTGCAGATTCGGGAAGTCGTGTGTCATTCGCCGCTCTGGATAGCCCGCGGAGTATGTTTTACCATTATATGCTACAAGAGTGAGTAAAGGTCCCCCTCCTGGGATGTGGTTTTATTCATTTGTTGTTGCAAGGGCTATCTTGGCGGACCTTCTGCTGTCCGGAACCAACATTCCTGCCAACTCGTTCTCTGTTGCTCCGTTCCTGAGAGCTCTTACCTCGACTATTGTCCCCACCTATATTGTGCATGGAGATGCAGATACGAAAGTTCATGTTCGGCAGTCCCGCGATGTGGTGGAAGCTTTAAAGGAGCTGAATGGGAGAGTTAAAATTGATTATGAGTACGAGGAGATTCCTGGAGTGGACCACCTTTTCGATTTCAATCCAGAATGTGAGATGGAAAAGATGTACGGATTTATTGAGGGGGTTTTCAGATGAGGATATGGGGCCGGTTGCTGTTTTTGTAGTTTTAATTTCGAAAACCCATATCAAACCACTTCACATACATACACCTTAACTGCAGGAATTACCGCAACACTAATGTGAATTCTGGATTTTGTCACTCCAGATAGTGCGTGACCTTGATCTTCATTTGTGGGTTTTTCTGGCGTTCAACCAACTCGACTAGATTTTGGTACAGTATCATCATGTGTGCATGAGGTGACTCGAGAAAGAAAAGCAGGTGCTTTTCCCAACTTGGGACATGCCTGTACGACACAGTTGCCGCCCAAGTAAGAAGGAAAGTATTACAGTTCCAAAGAATTGAAGAACTTCGCTCGCTCACAAAGTTCCGCCTTTTGTAATGCACTGTTGGGAGATGTCCAGAACGTCTGGTATTTCTCTTATAAATACATCGTTTCTCTAAATAATTTAAGAGAAATGAGGGAGGTATTTCGTGAACTGTGGCTCTAGGAAAACTTGAGATGGTAAAAAGAAGACCTGTCGAAGGCTTTCTGCAACAATGTATAAACGGGCAATGGAATAGATGACTGAAATTGTAGGAATCAAAAGTAACCAAATGAGAAAAATCAAAAATTTGTTTGCTTTGCGCTTCTTCCAGAATCCTGAGTTTAAGAGCTTCTGCATAATGGGTACACAAAAGGCAAATGTAGAAATTGCTACGGCGCTGTAACGCCATATCATCCTCTCAAAGGCAGTAGGGAAAAACGGGTAATTCCATGCAATAGCATGTACTCCACCGTATGCAGCTCCGATGAAACAAAAGAAGATTGCCCGAGTCAGGATGTATGGATCTTGCCACAACATTGCTAGATCCTTCCAACGAAGGCCCATTATTTCATCCATTGCCAGTTTACCTTGCAGCACCACAAGAGCATGATTATAGTCCCCAGCAAAATCCCGAGTTACAGGAAGTGCAGAACCTTCGGTGGTCCATTCGAACGTCGAATGCTGCTGGATCCACTGGCGTGCAAGTTTTAGTTGTGCCCGGTAGTATCCTTTGTCACTGGCAGTGGAACTTGGCTCGTACTCAGTGATTCCGAGTTTTTCGAAAAGAAGTACTATATCACGTTGCCAGGGGTTCAATGAATCGAGTTCATCTTGCGGAACTGAGTCATGGTCATTTGGGACATGTATACCGAACACATGAATGTCATTTCCGTCGCGCTTGACTTTATGAACTTTTGGAATCAATCCATCCCCTTCTGCCAGTGTTCCACTATTGTTCGAGTCGTCATTGCTCGAGTCACCACTGGACACGATGCCACTAAGGATACACATCATAGCGCATGCCTCTCTTGTTCCTGAGTCCAAGTCACAGGACATTAGAGTAGGCTCAGCAACGTCCAACGGCTTGCTCCACCAGAGGCAATACGAAGAGATTGCACAAATGGCGTGGGCGAGCGTGTTCAGTTCCAGGAGGCTAAATGACAAATGCTGCGCCGTTCGTGCAATGAACTGCATGCAGAACCACAGCGCCTGCAAGCAAGTAAGCAGTTTAGCAAGGCTTCCTGCTTTACTTTTGTCGGCTATTTCTGCTTGTGAAATATCAGGTATGATTTCAGGTGCGTATTTGAAGAGAAATGTTACTCCATGAGCGGTAACGGGAATGCGTGTTTGATTTTCAGGGAAAAAATCGGGTGGGTGTAGTTGACCTGTGCTAAAGACAAAGCCTCCCATACAGGCATAGAAACTGTGAGTAGAAGTCCAAGGGAATTTTCGGCTATAGGTAGTAGTAATGCTCTCTGGAGTAGTGACAAGAAGCTACAGTACATCCCTCAGAAAATAGCCAGAATTAAGATGAATGATAGCTTTACCTTTTCATGATCATCCCTATCCGGGTGAATATTAAGGAATGCATAGATTTTTTTCCACACATGAATCCAAAGTCTCCGCGGGCAATCAAGAAGCCAGATCAGTATTGAACGTTGCTTTGGAGCTTTTAAGCATTCATCTGCTTCGTCCTGTATTCTACGCGCAGAAAACCACTGCAGACATGCGATAAAGAGAAGCAGTTCCGGGGCAAGCATACCCAACATGACCCACTTCACTTTTCGCCAATATTGTAAGACAGAGGAAGTGGGTACATCCAGATGTACGGCAGTCCATACGCAGAGGCCAAGAGTAACAATGCAGCTGGACACCAAGTTGTATGTTCCTCGGAACTCGGGATCGGGATATATTTTGAAAGGTGGTTCGACATCCATATGCTGAGTCGAGAAAATTTCACTTGACCGATCAGCGCTGAGCGACTCAGAAAAAAAAACTCACAATTGTAGTAAGTAGTAGGTTCTTTATGAGTATCAAGGGCGTTACAGTAGTATATATGCGTACCACCAATGACACGCCTCCAACACACCTCTTCAAAGAGTATGTCATCCACGCTGCTAAAACATGTTGATTAAACAAGGCCCAGTGAATCTGTTAAGCCACCGTCTTGCTTGCTGGATCAACGCCGTCCTTTAATGTTTGTCTATGCGTCTACTGATCTCGCAAACAAGAACCTCTTGGATATGATCCTATAAATCAACAACTACATTGTCGTTGTTAATCTCGAGGTCAGACAAAAGCAAAAGCGGATTACTTAATTCCGTCATACATAATCATATTGACTAAGGCAAGCCAGTATTATTCTTCTAGTTCTACGCCCGTTCTGCACTAAAAAAAGTTGCTTCAGCTGCAACAGCATAATCTCTGGAGGTCTACACGCGTCACTCACCGCAACATTCATCTACATTACCAATTGCATCTTGAATGACTGTTTGGGTTTGCATGAATTATTCTGTAGCTTGGCTTGGTAGTTACAAGTTGTCATTGATTTATAACATTTGAGTTCATTCCTCTTCAGGACGCACACTCTGGATTTTACTATTCACAATCACCTTCAAGTAAGCACTATGGTCTCCCTGAAAAACTGGAACGACAAACACTGGTTCATTGTTAAGTATTTGAAGAGTTGTAATCTTCGTAGCAGGTAGAGCCGAAATTCGCTGAAAATAGTCTTTAAATGCGTTCGGTGGCTGGAAATGCCTGGCGTGAGGGGGAGGCAATAAAGCAAGTCAGACAAAACATTATTGACTACCAGAAAGTCTTAGTAGTTCGTCTCGCTTGGCTAACAGAATTTTTAAAAAGACTACCAGAAAGTACAGAGGAAGTAAATGATACTGCAGTGGACGAAACTTTAGCGATAGCATATAAATACAAAAGACATCACAAACCGAGTAGATTTGATACATTCCACCACCAGAGTTAAGTATACCCATAGTTTCTTCCCCATCGCCATCTATGGACATTTGTCAGTCATTGAAACACCTGAGCAACATCGAAAACTTACTACCTATATCATCACCTTTCCTCCACCTCTTTACTCTCAACCAGTGTCCTCTATAGTAGATCATATGCGTCGTATCTAACGGAGGCCGAAACAACATTTGGGTCTTGACCTTGCCCAGAACATCGTCTCTGTCATAATTTATAATTATACACCAGCCCTCCTCCTTCCTGCGTCGACCCGGACCCCACGAGAACGTCCCATTCGTGTCTTGAGGCATAAGTTAGACATATGGGCAGTCATCTTAGGAGAGGTGGACTGTGAGGAAGAATACCGTAGTTGTTTGATAGATAGACAGACTGCTGAATGTACTGCATTGAGCTTTTTAATGCAAAACTTGTTGCTGTAAAGTGCACTGTAGTAGGGACTTGATAGCTGAGACCATGGTGCTGCGGAGAACAGGTTCATTGAGTACTATGCACGTCTGAACTCAAGATTTATCACCGGAGTTCGGACTTGGACGTAGAAGGTTGCTTGAGAGTGGCCGCGGGGAATCTAGATATGAAATTATGCGAGGATTTTGGATGGATGAACCAAGACGCTGCCGACATCGTAGGTGACGAATGAGGTTTACAGAAGATGTGGGCGCTTAGCAACGTCAACGTGATAGTCTGTGTCATTGCTTGAACCTTGCTTGAACCCCTAATGAGCGTGTCCCCTTCAAAGTATACGACCAAGCTTTTTCTCTTTGACGATACTCAAATTGATCTTTCTCCTCTAGATTTTGCGCAGGATCCGACCCGGCTTGGAAAGCATTCTTAACAAAAGCCAAGATTTCTGAATTGCAAACCCCGACTGTTGATCCTCTTGTCGATACTGTCAACCTACCACGGTCACTTCCACAGCTCATCGCTTCCGCTTACCAGAAAAATCGGGACATCGAGAGCTTCCAATACATTATTTTCATCCCTCCCACATACGGCACCCCAACCCCCAATCGTAGTATCGTCTTTACAGACGATGACCCACAGAGGATCGAGTATTATGCGCCGACATTGTTTCGGCTGTTCAACCGCCTCAGAGAAGCTTTGAATCGTCCAAATGTTTCCAAAATGGCTATTCGTCGTGCCGTAGACGACCTCCTCGAATTGGTCTTCGAGACAGACACGAATACTCTACCCGGCACTCGATACTTGTACGTATCCTTCCAAGTAGCTATGTTTGAATTCAAGTGTAGCACCTTATCCCTATGTACAGAGTCGAGTCTCAGGTCAAGATTGTACGATTCGACAAGCGGACACTCAATCACTATCCCACCGGAGTGGCGATGGCTGATGGTGCAGTGGCCATCGTGATACCAAAACCTCTGCTTCAGAGTCTCGATGTCCGAAAAGCAAATGAAAATCACTACCGCTCAGGCAATTATCTTCGCCAACAATATGCTGCTACCTATGTCGAATACAAAGGTGGCCTGAAAAATAATGGCCGGCAGGCCATTCTAGACAGCGCGTCAATCCAAGCGGTTAACCGAGTGCTTGGTGTGGATGTAACAAACTATTCCCTGAGCATTCGCCACAACCAGGTCGACGTGATCACTTCCCGCTGGGAGGAAAAACTGGTAGATGTGAGTTTCAGTGCGTTGCATGTGTTAGAATATGAAAGTTACTTACATTTCGATCCAGGATTTTGAGTATCAATACAGAAAATTCAACAACGTTTTCGACCTGTCTGACGGATTGGATTTTTTGAGATTTTACTCATTTCTATGTCAACTGCGGGGAAATCATCGTTCTGTCCAGGAGAAATTATTCCTCGCTCGCGATAGCAAACGAGTACGCGCTGATGTGAATCCCTTTTTTGAACACCAGTCACAAAATGACCAAGATGACTTGACTTCTGACAATGGGAACAGCGAAACTGATCATATGGTGGAAGACGATCTGGAGTTGGGTGAAGAGGCCTCTACCAAGGTGGCAGTTGATAAATTCTGCGAGGCTGAGGATAGCGAAGAAGATGTAGACAAGGGTAGTGAAGAAGATGACGAAAGTGAAGAAGAGAACCTGGATAGCAAAAGAGACACCAGGAAATCAACGGAGGACAAGGTGAACACTTGGCGCCAGTCTCAAAGCATTACAACGTACTCTCAGTCATACACCTGGAAAACAAATGCCGATTTGCACTCATGAACAGACCGTGACCTTTAGTTGGCCACTGCTTATGATGTGTTCGAGCCATATACTTGTATTGACATTTTGTTTGAGAGGCTCATTCGGAGTGAGAAAGACGAGCTTCCAGATCCGCGATGAATTTGACAGAATAAGTATTGGATTCCTTGTACCCGCTTGAGGTCAGTCGACCAGGTTAATACTAATAGAGCAGAGTCGACTGTGCGGTACGCACTCTATCTCTGACCACGCCCTGATCTGAAGAGTACTGGATAATATAATATAGATAGCACTCACAGCTTACTGTACTTCAGCATAATATAATTAAAAACAACAAAGTCTCTTCAGCGAGTGACACTGGTTCCTCCGAATCCACATAATAAGCTGTCGAGCGAGTTCATTCTGAAACTCCTTAGCATACTCATATTCAAAACCCAGATAAGTAGTGACGGCGTGATAACAAGAAAACAAAAAAGAAGCCTAAGCGCCGCACCCTTGTTCGATTCATATCGAGTACTTAACTCACCCAATACTACATTCACGATGCATGTCCATGTAATAAGGTATTTATTTAAACAAGTATGTAGTTAAGTAATCTAACAAAGGGAAGAGAAAGCGAATCCATACGTGCAAATTTTAATCCTCCGCGCCCGCTCCCTATGCAGCAACATCAACCAACACTGGTGACTCTGAACCCGTTGTACTAGGCTCCGCCTCCCCGTTCACGCCATTTACACCATGCTCCCTCCCAATAATAGCCTCCCATCCCTCCTCAAACACGTCAGGATTGACCTCTGGATTCGCGATCGTCTCTGCGATTTTTGGTCTATTCTTAGCTTTGAGGTCGGCTTGCCATGCTACGACAGTGCGGGGTACGAGGCTGATGATACGTAGTCAATTAGTAAATAATCAATCCTCCCTTGAAATCCACTCACCTAGGACAATACGTCCTCGCAAACATCGCCGCTTCGCTCATTCTCCCGGTATTGATTAATAGATCTACGCATCGTTCCGTTTCACCCATGGACCACCAGATGACCCAGGCAAGGTTATTTTGGCCTGAGGTTTCGGCGCGAGAGGCGAGACTTAGGAGTTCGGCTGTTGGGACAACAAGTCAGCCCAGCCGAAATTTAAAAAAAAACAATTAATCGCTACTCACATTCCCCTTGTACTCCCATACTCCCCAGTAACAACATCAACGCTCCGAGGTCGCCCGCATTCTCGAAACACTCTTTCGCCAGGTCGAACCTCCATGCCGCGAGAGCACGGTCGCCGAGGGATTTCCATTTGGAGATGGATTCGGGGTTGATTTCACGTCCAGCTAGACGTGTTGCGCCTCCTGCTGGCGGTGTAGGCGCAGAATCATCTATTCGTACGGGATTAGTACGATTATAGATTCAGTCTTGAACACATACCCTTAACCTCCGACTCAGCCCTAACGATCTCTAGCGCCGTGTCCAGATCATCCAACTGCAACGCCAAGTCGAATTTGTGGTCTGGGTCGGTGGCGATTTTGAGTGCGAGTTCTTTGAGGTCTAGGAGGTGCAATCAAGCAATTTGTGGCAATTCTCTCAAAAACACGAAGCACTAACCTCGTCCCTCCAAAAACCTCGCCAACCTTCCCCGACCCTCTCTGCCAATCACGCCTTTTTCTACACCTTCCTTGAACACCTCTTCCGCACCTGCCAGGTCCCCCTCGACCACCTTGATCTGATACTCTACCACGGCCAGGGAGAGGGAATACGTGTAGACGTTAAGGTCCTTGTCGGTTAGGTAGACGAGGGATTGGGCAGGAAGGTATGTTAAGAGGTAGAGTGAGCTGTAGGGAGCGGAGGGAAATGGATTTGAGTTGTTCGGAGGAATAGGAAAAGAAAATTCGCAAAAGCAGGACTAACCTGTCTAACGGACTAATACTAAAGCTTTCGTTCCCGACGAAATACATCAGCCTGTTGGATGCGGTGGTGTAAATGAGGCAGTCGCCGACCCATTTTGCGGTTTTCACACTGTGAAGACGCGTAAGCTAGCGGTAAGGTCGCAATAACGAATACATTATACCCTTCCGCGACATCAGCTACAACTTCAAACGCCTCCTCCACACCCTCATCGTCAACCTCCACCCCGCTCGCTAATCGTTCCTCGTACGCGTCGCGGTCAAACTTTAACACGTAGAACGAATCTTCCGCGACGATAGCGACGAGGGAATTGGTTGTTGACCAGTAGACCTGGGTAGAAACGTATCAGTAGAGGTAAACGTAGAAGAAAGATGCGCCGACCTCCTTTGCATCAACATCAATCCTCCTAACCACCTCTCCCGATCCCAATCCCAAAACATTACGAACCCATTCCCTCTCGCAGCAAGCAGCGGCCCTCCGTAAAGCGCATCCATACCCCAGCTGCCGAGACCTTTCATTCCCTTTCCAGCTTCCTTGAAATTCTTGTACAGCTTGAGAGCGACCTTGGACTCGAGCACGGCGTATGTGTTCGAATCCGGTCCCCAAGCGAAGGATATACCGTTCCCAAAGGCCTTGTTCTCCACGCAAGAGCAGTGTAAGTGATCCATTCACCATCGCCGACAACAGTAACCCAACGTCCATTCGGAGAATGTATGATGGATGTCGGAAATACCTCCGAGGAGCCTATTTCCTTGGCCTGAAGCTGCACGCGTTCGCCGTCCTTCAAATCCGTCCCAAGCAGAGTGAGGTTTGCTGACAGGACACTTCCTGCCTTTGTATAAACCATCTTGCCCTGAGCATCAACGCTAAACGTTGGTTCATCTTTTCCCAACTTTATCACGACGACACCCTCGTCGTATCCCACCGCTACTTCATTGGCCGTTTTATGTAGCGCCACGCACCAAGCCCTCTCGAGCGCGTAGCTAAGCGTGTTTTCGATCCTATACGTATTCGCGTTCCAAATCTTCACCGTGCCGTCTTCACTTCCGGAGATGATGATGGGTAGACTCGGGTGAAAGACGGCAAAGGAGACGTTGTTGGTGTGGCCCTCCATGGTCTGAACACAGGATTTCGATAGGTAATCCCAGACCTTGACTGTACGATCGTCTCCGCAGGTAACAAGGTAGGGTTTGTCGTTGCCCAGATAAAACTCGACATAGTTGACGCCCTTGTCGTGAGCTTCGAGGGTAAAATTGGTTGGGGGGAACCTAGAGACCAGATCTTGACGGTGCGATCCAAACACGACGAGGCAAAGGTGTTGGTATCCTTTGGATTGAAAGAGATGTTCATGATATAATGTGTGTCCATGGTACGTCTGGACGTTCTTCCAGCCTTTATCCCAATCCCAAGCTTTGATACTCATATCATCGCTTCCAGTAAGAACCAGACTCTGCGTCGGATGGACGGAAAGACAACGGATATAGTCAGGATGAGCTTCGAAAGCGGCGATTTTTTCGTGTGTGTTGTAGTTGAAAACTCGGAGTTGAAAGTCGTCGCTGCCAGCTACGAACCAGTTTTTGCGAGGGATGAATTTGATACAGCGAACGGGAACATCGGAGACTTCGAAAGTCTTTAGAAGGGCTCCGCTTTCCGTATGGTAAATGTGAACCTGGCCGTTGTAAAGACCGGTAAGGACCCAGGGTTCTGTTGGGTGTAGATCGACGCCTTTGACTCGGTCGGAGCGAGAGAATAGTTTCCGCTGAAAATAGTTAGTGTAGGCGCGTACAGAGAGCTAGGGCACGCACCTGAACCTGGAATAACATGGTGGTCGAAGACAAACGTGGCAAGCGCTCTGGCGCTAAACGCACTCATCGCTTGCTTCCACTGTACATATTTCCTTCTTTCCTCCCTTCATTATGAGCGAAGTAGTGAATGTAATCGTCGCATTCGCCGTTATCGTATTTATTGTCCGCTGGGCTACTTCCTCGAATTCAGACAGCGGACCAACTCCCGCCGACACTCTAGGCTTCCGCCCAAAGAATGTGACTGAAGATATGCTGGATACCATCGGAAATATGTTCCCCGATATTCCTAGGTATGCATCATATATTCTACTACTATTACTCTGACTTGTCGCGCGCGCAGAGACAACATTCGTTATGACCTCCTCCGCACTGGCAGTGTAGAGACGACGACCAACAAGATTCTTGAGAGGGGATTTATTGAAGCTGTAGGTTTATTAACTGTGCTGTGTGGACTATTGCTTATCTTTACTCAGCCTCCTCCATCCTACTTTACCCTCTACCCCCGCACTCTCGCTCCAACGCCAAATAACTCTGCCGCCTCAGGCTTTTCTTCATCTTCATCGATAAAGCAACCCAAAGATACTCTTATCTCGCGATACAATCTCCAGTCCCGGCTAAAATCTGAGGATACAGCAACGATACCGGACGAGGACGTAGGCGGAAAGGCTAAATGGGAAGACACGCCGGAGAAGAGAGAAGCTAGTCTTAGGGAAAGGAAGGAGAGGATGATCTTGGCTGCGAGACAGTGAGTTATTCTCCGTATGTTTGATTGAATTACTCTAACGGTTTCGCATCGTGCTAGACGTATGCTCGCTGCCCAGAAGGAAAAGGGCAATGAAGCATGATCGTCTTAGTTATACTCTGGGATTTGATGTAACCTCGCTTTGTTTCTACCCAACTCGATAATATATATCAATTGATTCATAATTTGGATTGTCCAACCGTTCTGGACGACAGCAGGGAGTGCTCTGGGCGAGGTTATGATTGCCTTGTTCCGCTGACCGCTTGCAATTCCCGTAGTGGTCCGTCTTCTGGAACTTGTGAGTCTCAGCTTGGCTGCTTAGCTATAAACTTATCTGAAATCTATCTGCAGTCTTATCATCTGCTCTTTCCTTGTATGAACCTACGCACAATACCGCAGCCAAACGGCTCCCGTTCTCGTATCGCCGAAACCAATTCTAGACCATCCTTCAAGATCAGCTTGCTTTTCCTTCTTCCTTTGGCATCAGAATCATTGACAATTCACCCGCCATGAAATTATAAGTTGGTATTGCTTTTCATTCCAGCAATTCCGTCGATTATGCTGGTACGGTCCTGCCTTCTTCTTTAGCAGTAGCACTTGGATGGTCGGAGACCAGATGAGATCTTGGTTGAAGGCTGGCTGGCAATCATCGACATCTCCTGTATTGTAACTAACCTTTACTTTTCTCTTTTCGTTTTAGGATCCACTTTGACTTGGCAAGTCAGGGTACTGGACTTCGAGGGCAACAGCATGCACTGGTGTGCACTGTATGCATCTCTGAAGGGTCTTGCTAGATCACTACCTACGCCTTACTTCTACTTGAGCAAATCGCGTACTGATTAAACCTCTCATTTCAGAATGCAAGGCCTCTACGTGCAACTTGTTACGACTGAGATGCTCTTCATAACCAATTGTTGCAAGGCTACTGGCTGGCTTCCGAGGATGCTGAATCTCCAACTTCAGATTGCGCGCGCAGTGGACTCCGGAGTATAGATGTACATGTATGAAGAGCGCGCCACGCCTTCAACTTACAAGTCAACGCAGATACCATACGTCGAAAATCTGCCTTCGCCTACAGGCTGATCAAGTGCTGGACGCCAAGAAGCTGGGTCGAAGGGTTGGTATGTCGGACTATCACATATCGGGCTCTCTTTTTATGGATAGGATCGGTGGTTTCGGCATCGTGAAGAAAACAAGTAGAATTGTTACTGTCAATGTCACATATGTACTCATTCAGGTCATGCGGACGCGCGGCGTTCACTATAACGTTTTAAGGTTTTACATCCTAGTCTCGGGGCATTCACACGAAAACGGGAATATGGTAATATCGGAATATGGTAATATGTATCAAGATTCAAAACTAATGGCGTTTGCCAACTGTCGCTAACTCAACGCCACTAGTTGGGCACCATGCGCGCAATGGCAAGTCAATAGATCCATCGCTTTGCCCAGATCTCCGTCGTTCATTCATGTCGCTTTGCCCTCTCATTCATTCATGAATACTTACCTCCAACAGGCAGCCACCGAAAGAAAGTCTGATTTTCCCCCGTTTCCGGTATTTTCTCGAACGAGTGAATGATTTTTTTCATTGTAACACATCGTACTGGAGGCCCGACGCTCATTGGCACTGGTAAATGAGGACTAGAAGATGCTACGTACATCCAGGGTCCAGAAGTATGAACTGCCAAGTGCTCTTCAATTGGTGATATGAAAGCACCCCAAATCCTAGATGACATGCCCAGTGCTCCCGAAGTATATGTATGCACTACAAGAGGACCCTGGCTCTTGAACGTACACAGCTCTCAAACAGCGAAAATTTTGGTTCCAGCGATGCGGCGAGATTACACTGTAATTGTGGAAGTGCCGAATATACTTTGGTGAGCTATGCCAATACTGTATCCTATAAGTTTCGGCGTATTCAATCATCCTTTCACACCCCCGCCCAAACCACTCACTGTTCTTCTCCCCAACACCAGAAAACATTATTACTTGAAGATGTCGGGCCTTCCTGCAGCAGAGCAGGCCGAGATTAATCTTTCAGTTGGAGCAGTAGTAAGTCTCTTTGAAGTAAAGCCAATTTGAAGAAGCTGAACACGTACAGGTTGTCAGCAACTACCTTTCGGTTCGTTCAAGTCTCTAATCTGGCATGAATTGAGCTTAAGTACTGTTGTTATAGTACTTGACAATGGGTATCGTGCTTTGTGCCAGTGAGTGCTTGAACTTGTATTGACCCTCATATTCGCGATACTTATGCGAACTTGCCTTTCACCAGCATGGACCTATTTCTCAAAGTTCCCCGATGATAAATGGTGGTTCAAAACTCTAGTCATACTGTGTGTCAGCATGTGCATTGGTGATACCGTTGCAACTGGTCAGCGTCGTCGTCACTCTACTAATCTGAGCCTACTAATATTTTCGCACTGACAGGTTTCTGGTCTTATGACTGGGCTGTCGCAAATTACGCGAGTGAGTCTCCGGATCCATTCTATTGGTAACTGCTAACCGCCTTTGCTCTTCAGATCCCGCCGCATTAGCGTTCAGAAATTGGGCGGTTCCCGCTGAACCTTTCTTCTTGTGAGCCAGCGGCTGCATTTGCTAACGCTAATGATTAACGGGTTACCACTTGCAGCTCAACGTGTGGTCTCATTGTGCAGCTCTTCTACGCGTGGCGCGTTTGGATAATGTCTATGAAAAAGAATCGCATTCTGCCTGCAGTGATAGGATGCCTCTCCATATTGGGCTGGTGTATGTTATTTTGTCTCTCTTCGTCTGAAATAACGCGTAAATATTCTTGAACCCTCACAGGTATGATTCTCCGGGTAGTAATCGGTGTAGGATCACACAAGTCGTTATCAGAACTCGCCCTCCTCATGTAACTATAGAGCTCGCATTCACTTGTAAACTAGCTTAACCGCTGTTCTATCGTCAGACCTGTTGCCTACGTATGGTTGGGGGCTTCCGCGTAAGTTGATCTCCATTAAATCTACAAAGATTGTGGCTAAATCTTCAATAGAGGCGCAGATCTCTTGATCACGAGCTCGATGATTTACTACCTTGACCTCCGTTTCCGAATTCAGTTACAACAAGCCCAAGTCAGCTATCATGCCCCTCGGTACGTTTGGTCTTGAATTTTCAGGTGTCTCTACTAATTTTTATCAGACGTTTCCGTCGGCTCATCGTCCGGACAGTGGAATGCAACCTTCTCTCCCTTATTGCTCAAACAATCGCTATTGGTCTGGTCAGTAATAGCAGCATCGGATTTTGGTTTGGTATGTCGGGTATATCCTCAAGTTGAATACTACTTAACCTCATCTTGCCTTGGTAGTCATCACGGACATGACACTCGCCAAAGTTTATACATTCTCTCTACTTATTTCTTGTACGTTTCCCCTTCTTTTCATTTCATTATTTCTCTCCCCAGCATGATGATCCTCTTCTTACTAAATACCTATTCGTACAGTGAACTCTCGTCGCCCTGACAATGGCACTGTAGCAAGCGAAGGAGGATTCTCTTCATCCAGAGGAGGAGAAGTCGAGTTGAATGCTATCGCAATTGGTGATCGCCACACTTTGCCAAACCCACGGATATCAGTTCAAATCCAGTTAGTCCCTCATACTGTATTCAACGGCCTCCGAGACCTCACTGAATATTCCCATCTAGACGAGCAAGCACCCGGATATCAGTTCAAATCGAGTTAGTCCCACTCAACCCGCTGGGCCTTCGAGTCCTCACTGATAATTCCCATTTAGACGAGAAAACAACGGCGAATGGCAGCAGAAGAAGGGACCGGCGTTCAATGCTGATGAATTTATTTGATATCTATGTTGTACGCCAGTACTTGCGAGGTATCGAAAAAGCTGTACATTACAAGAGTGTGGCATGAGCATGTGGAAAGTTCATATGCAAAAAGGAGTCTGCCAGTGACCCACCCGCCCGAAATCCTCTTGCGTTGTTATTCTTCCATTAACCAACTTGAGATGCACTGTTTCTGTGGAATAGGAGCTCTTGTACTATCTTTGATTCAAGTCTCGTCTCTTTGTTACTTTTACTTATTAATTTACTTGATTTTATATACATAGCTCAATAGTGTGGATGAACCGCGGATACATATATAGGTGTAGTTGTGGATCAAATCTACATTGAGGACGATAGATCATAGAGTAGAACGCTAGACGCGCGTAGAGAGATGGTCATGATTCGATGTCGAAGAACGTGATGAACTGTAATTAGCGCTTGGCTTTGTCCCCGTGGGATTGATCCAATTATCCAGTGTGCTTTTTTCTTCGTCCACGACGCGTTCTTTTCTTCTCCTCGCGCTCCTTTCTTCCGTGCTCACTCGCAGCGGATTCTGACTCACGGAGCCTACTGGAGCTTCCATTGTCGACCATCTGAATCACTGAAGCAAGGAATACAAATTCGAGTTTGGACCTTTCTTGGACCGCGGGCAATTACATGTCCTTGTTCTATCTGAATGTAAGACGAATCCATGGACTGCTAACACCAGCGACGTCAATCCATGGTCTAACACCAACCCCAGCCTCTTTGACGATCCGCGCACAGTTATTCCATGCTTCGAGATCTGTATCTGGCGCATCCGATGGTGCGCGGGGGAAAAGTAGAACGAATGTGAAAGGCAATAAAAGTAAAAGTGAGTTGTTACTATTTCTTCGTTTTTGCAAATATTTGAGGCATTTTCGTTTCTTGCTTGGTTCTTTTTTTCCCCTTTGTTCAGCCAATTAACTAATGATTTGAATCATACAGTAACTAAAACTAAAACTAATGGACGTCCGACCTCCAGCTCTCGCCAAGACTCTACCTCCAACTTCAAGCTAGCACAACTCCTGTTTCATCAACAACAAAGGAAGGAGGCGTTTCAAGCTGAACGGGATTTTTCAGACTTGATAAGGAAGCCAAGCAGAGGGAAAGAGTTAAACACTTGAAGGTACGATTCTTCGTTGGTTTCTTAAATGGAACGAACTGGATTTGAGTCGCGCTTGACTTGATTCATTCGTCAACTATGGCCATACGAGAACCAACTAACATCCCTTGCATCTACAGGAAAGCCTTCGCACCGACATGTACTCACGTCGGAAACGAGAACTCGATATAAGAAAACCGAGGTGGAGGGGCGAGATTGAGAGGACTGAGAGGACTGATAGCTCCAAATACTCCGACAACTCTTCCTCTTCTTATCCGAAGCCCAGTCCTCGTTCCAATTCTACCGTTTCACAGCCGAAATTCAATCGTACACGCAGTCCCACTCCACCTCCCATCCTCAAAGTCAAAAAAATTCTCCCAGGAGGATTACCCGAGTTAAAAGAGTTTTATGGGACGACGTCGAGACGCGGCTCCCCTAAATCTGCATCTTACGGCTCCAACATCATCTCTGCCACCCACTCTTCCAAATCTAATACAAACTCCGACTCTAGATTCGGATTCCATTCTCCTCCGCTCCTCCCATCCCTTATTTCCTCTCTCCGTGATGTCCTCGGTCCCTACGCGCAACCGACAGAAGTTCAGAGGCTGAGTATCGAGAAGATCGTCGGTGGGCTTGATACAGAGACAGAAGATGGCCAAGGCCACACCTCATACCTCCTTGCATCCGAAACAGGCTCTGGAAAGTCAATAGCCTATCTGTTGCCTTTAGTACAGGGGTTAAAGCTTTCCGAAGCGTCTAATTCGGTACTACCAACACCAACATTGAAACGCGAGTACAACCCCCGGTCCCTAATCCTCGCTCCAACACACGAACTTGCACGTCAACTGGCCAAGTTTGCAAAGGATTTAACTCACGAGGAGGGAACGAGGTTGAGAGTTGTGTGTGTGAGTAGGGGAAATGAGGCGACTAGGGTTAAACGAGGCGTAGATGGGGATGGGGCAGATGAACAACGGCACATGATGAATATGGACATTGCGCCTGGAGACGAACAGGAGATTGTCGTAAGCCCTGCTGGATCGCGCTCTTCCGCCTCCCAGAGCAGTGGTTCCCCTTCTTCCCGTCCAGTAGACATCCTAGTCGGTACACCGACCAAGTTCCTCGATATGGTGTTTGGGAAAGGGTGGGATCGATCTGGCGAGGATGAGGGCAAGGACGAGGACGGTACAAGAAGGAGACGATCATTTGCGTTGGATCCAAGCTCCGCGTTAAATCAAAATCCTGGCGTGCCCAGAAAGTCGAGCCGTTATGCTCGTCCAACGCTCGGCCTTTCCCAAATCGAATACATCGTAATTGACGAAGCAGATGTGTTGTTTGATGAAGATTTTAGAGACTATACGAGGTTGTTGTTGGAGGAGGTAAGGAAAGCGAAGGCGAAAGCGAGCGAGGGATTAGAGTCTTCGTACGGGCTCTCTACTCCCGACTCCGCACCCACCTCCACTAATGCCCCCGCACCCTCCCACTACCCATTCCATCTCCTTCTCTCAACTGCCACCATCCCTCCATCCCTCCACACCTACCTCCAGACCCATCATCCTTCCCTCATCACCCTCCAATCCTCTGGTATACACAAACTCCCGAAGGGTGTTGAGGTGGAGAGGGTACAGTGGACTGGGGGGAATAGATATAGCGATGTGGAAAAGAGGTTGAGGAAAGTTTGGATGGATGATGAAAGGGGGGTGGCTATTGGTGCGAGTGCAGGAGTAGGAGGTATCTCCCTCTCAAAAGTCCTCATTTTTTGCAACAAATCCTCCACCGTTACTCGTCTCGGAGAGTATTTGGAGGAAAAGGGGATTAGGGCGGTTACATTGACTTCAAAAGTTGTTGAGGAGAGGAAGAGGGATAGGGATGATGATCAAGCAACACCGGGGAAGGACACGGACAAGGAGAAGAAACAAAGCGAACGATTACGAGGATCGAATAAGCACCTTCAGGGATTTCTGAGGGTGAGAGAAAAGGTCCAGAGGACGAGTGCGAGTTCGCGTGAAAGTTCGAACGCGACTGAGAACTCTCCTACACCTTCCGACTACACAACAACACCGCACGTCCTCCTCACCACTTCTCTCCTCTCCCGCGGTCTCGACTTTTCACCCGACGTGAACCACATATTTATATTTGACGAACCGAGGAATATGGTGGACTTTTTGCATCGCGCGGGAAGGACGGGCAGGGCAGGGGAGAGGGGGAGGGTTGTTGTGTTTGGGAAAGGAGGCGGTGGGAGGGCACAGGATAGTATTAGGGTGATTTAATTTGAGTATTTTACTGTAGTACATGCATATACACACCTCACTTTATCTTGGAGGGGAAGCTTTGGTAACATTGTATGCATAGTCAACTAATCCGATATGCTAACATTATTATCGCCTCTCATTTGCCTCTCAAGCAAGATGGTTGCTCGCTAACCCGGGTCATATCAATTCCCCATGTCGGAACTTGGTCAGAATAGCCATTCCACGTCGCAAGAGGCGTGCGTCTGCGAAATTTCTGACATCATGCGTTAGCTTTGACTCACTAAACATGGGAATTACGTTCGGAGGGGCATACACTTAATCCCGCACGCCTCTTGGCCGATACTACGGGTATCCGAATCGGCATTTGGAAATTGGGTACAGGTGACATGGATTTGTCGGATTTTGGTGTCAGAAAAACTATATATGGCAGGAAAAGTTATACACTAAGCCAGAAGATAAGTCAGCGGCTCAGCGTTCAGGCGCACGTTTAATTCTGTCTTTGTTCCAATGTAACAATGTAACAGTATCCATCTCAAAGTCGTTATCCTTGCTCAAAGCTGGAGTCGTCGGTGTTTTCGGCAGTGTTACTGTAAGAGTTATCACTTTTATCAATAATGCGGACTTGGCACTATTCATTCAATTTCACACCCTATGTAGTCTAGCCCATTCGAGAAGTGCAGGACCTGGAGGAAGGAGCCTATATGGTAGACCCAATCAGCAAGAGGCCCCACAGGGTGGTTTCTTCCTTCTATCGAAATTGGAAGTCCGAAGAGTCGAAACCTGTTCACCCCTGACACTGAGCTACCCAAATCTTTCATGAAGAATACCCTAACAGGTAGCTACTCAATAATTCTCAATCACTTCCAATATTTTACCTTTTTCGTTCCGACCCTCGCTCCACGCACTACTAGGATATGACTCTATGAGGACAACGGGCGACCTACATCGGGAGCATTGGTTGATTTCTAGTGCTCTTTAAATGAAAGCACCCGAAAATCCAGGAGCCATGACCTGCCCGACACCTTGGCTCCTTAGCGTACAGACAGAATGGTGAAACCAGCGATGCAACGGAAAGCAGAACACTGGCTGATCGCGCGAATATGCTTTAGTGAGCTATGCACAATACTATAATATGAATCGTTCATGAGCATCTATCTACCCTTGATTTACCCTCAAGCGCCATCTGTACCTCATTACACAGCTTACCTAGACCGTTGCTGCTCTCCCAACACCAGAAAACATTAGTACTTCACAATGTCAGGCCTTTCTGGGGCAGAGCAAACCCAATTTAATCTTTCGATTGGAGCAGTTGTAGGTCTCCTTGAAGTAAATCTAATTGGAGGAAGCTAATGACATTCAACAGGTTGTCAGCAACTATTTCTCGGTTGGTAGAAGTCTTTAATCTCGCATGAAATGAGCTCAATCACTGTTATTACAAGTACTTGACGATGGGTGTCGTACTTTCTGCTAGTAAGTGCTTAAACTTATATTGACACTCTCATTCGCGGTACTGATGTGAGCCTGCCTTTCACTAGCATGGACCTATTTCTCAAAATTCCCCAATGATACATGCTGGTTCAAAGCCCTAGTTATTCTGTGTGTCAGCATGTGCATTGGTGATACCGTTGCAACTGGTCGGCGTCGCCATTCTACTCATCTGAGCTTCAAGCCTACTGATATTTTCGCATTGGCAGGTATGTGGACTTACGACTGGGCTGTCGCAAATTACGCGAGTGAGTTTCGGGATCATATATTTTATTAGCAATTTGTTAATTACCTTTGCTCTTCAGATCCCGCTCCATTGGCGTTCACCCATTGGACGCTTGCTGCTGAACCTTTCCTCTTGTGAGACAGTGGCTGCTTGTGCAGAATGCTACCGCTAATGGTTAACTTGCAGTGGATCGTGTGGTCTCATCGTGCAGCTCTTCTACGCGTGGCGCGTATGGATAATGTCCATAAGAAAGAATTGGATTTTGCCTGTAGTGATAGGATGCCTTTCCATATCAGCCTGGTGTATGAAATCTTTTCTCTTCACCTGACAAATGCGTAGACATCCTTCATTCTTCACAGGTACGATTTGCTGGATAGTACACACTATAGCAACACACAACCTGATCTCGGAATTCACCATCTTCCAGTAAGTGTAGAACTTGCATCACTTAAAGCAGCTGAACCGCTGATCCATCGTAGACCTGTGGGTTATATATGGTTGGGGGTTTCCGTGTAAGTTGTTCTCCATTAAAATCTACAAGTACGGGGCTAAATGTTCAATAGAGGCGCAGATGTCTTGATCACTAGCTCAATGATTTACTATCTTGACCTCCGTTTCCGAATCGAGCTGCAACAAAACCAAGCTGATTGTAATTATCATACACCCCGGTATGTTTGATCCTGAATCTCCGTCGGGCGTCTCTGCTAACTTTTCTTCCAACTAGACGATTCCGTCGACTCATTGTCCAGACAGTGGAATGCAATCTTTTCTCTCTTTTTGCTCAAACCACCGCCATTGGTCTGTTTAATCGTGGCAGCATTGGATTTTACTTTGGTACATCCAGTCCACCCACAAGTTGAATACTACTTGAACTCCTTGCTAGTCACTACAAACATGATGCTCACCAAAGCTTATACATTCTCTCTACTTATTTCTTGTACGTTTCCCTTTTCTTCCCTTATTTCTCTCTGCCCAGTGTGATTATCCTCATACTAAAGCTCGTTCCCGCAGTGAACTGTCGTCACTCTGACAGTGGCCATGGGACCAGCAAAAGAGCTCGAGAGCTCTCCTTATCCAGAAGAAGAGATGTCGAGTTAAATTCTCTCGGCGATAGCCACACCTTGCCCAGCACCCAGATCTCAGTTCACATCCGGTAAGTCCCTCATACTGTACTCATCCCGCTGGCCCTCACCGATTTTCATTTAGACAAGAAACCACTAGCGCATGGCAGGGGCCGACAAAGGGACCGGCGTTCAATGCAGATGAACTTATTTGATAACATCTGGACAATGTCTCTGTACTCGATTCGGCGAGCGTGCAAGTATTCCAGTCGCGCCATTTCACATTTTTAAAAGCACACAGATATTCAATTTACTTGGTCTAATGGCGAATATTTATACTTCAGTTTGCATATCGCTATACCTATTTAATTTGTAGCAGCACCTGTGCCAAGCGGCGCCACGTTCAGCGCTTATTCTGAAAATGGCTTTTCTTCTCCCGTATATGCTCTGTAGTGAAAGACTATATCTATATCGACTATTCACCACGAACACACCCGTGGACCCAATCTTTACTCTTGGAAATAGAAGAAAGAAAGTTTACAAGCTTTCTGGTCCATCCACGCTGCGTTCAACAGTCGACTTCAAACCAGATTCAGAAATCAGTGTTATAACTGTAAACAGAGTCGCTCGGAGAACGTACCCCCGTCAGTTTCCCAACGGATGGAATCCAAGATTACGAAAACTCTCCTTCACCTCAGGCCATACAAATAGCTTTATCACACGACCGTATTCAACTGCGTATGTATCCAGGATTCTGCTGTCACTATCTGTCCCCTGCTCATGTTCGCTCTTAGCGAACAGAGGGCCATTCACGAACCCGGGAAGTATACATGCGAATACTCTGATTGTGGTAGAACGTACACGAATCAGTTCAACTTGAGGTGAATAAAACACATTCGCTTGCTGGCTCATCGCATTGACTTTGCAGTCGCCACGTCTCAACTATTCATAATGGCACAAAGTACACATGCAGGTACCCTGATTGTGGTAAATTTTACTCTCAAAAAAGTTTTTTGAGGTGTGTGTTCAACATTCATTCGTATAATTTAGTCCCTGTACTTTTTATTACAGTCAACATATCGACACTATTCATAAGGGTGTGAAATACAAATGCGCCTATCATGATTGTGGTAAAGTGTTTACACAAAAATTTTACCTTGGGTGCGGATTTTTCATGGGTGTTGGCACCTTTTTTTTTAAGGCTCATGCTTGCACTTCTTTCACAGTCTACATGTCAAAGCTGTTCATGAGGGCGTTACCCACAGATGCGATTTTCCCAGCTGCGATCAAGTGTACAGCCTTAGACAGAACTTGTTGTGAGTCTTCAAGGATGCTCATTTTGTCAATGGCTAACACTTAACGTCAATGAAGGAGGCACATCAAGCAGAAGCACTCTGATGAGTGCTAGGCTTGCCATTGGGCTAGCGCAACCTCATTTTTGTCCTAATGGGGTTCTCTCGCGCATCTATGTAGTTCTTTGATGTATGAATGAAACATAGAAATGCTTTGTAGTAACTGAAATAGCTATTGTCATTGTCAGAAGCCACTAGCCCTCAAATGCTGGGAGACAAATATCAGTCTATTCTTGGTGGGAACAGTCATCTTGTAAATACCACAACTGCCTTATTGCTTATTGCCCACCAAGCGTATTCCCCTTCATCAACCTCTCAATCTCCCCCCTTATCTCCCGCAAATTGCCCCTCAAGGTCTTTGCATCTTCGAATTTCCTCGCTGCGGTCGCCTCCGCGACATACGACTCTAGCAGAGATTCTTGTTCGAGGAGCGGTTGGAGGGCCGAATGGATTCGGAGAGAAGAATCATCCCCGGGGCTACTACCGTTTGAAATAGAGACGCTCAACGGAGGTGCGCTCGATTTGTTCGTCTTCGACTTGGACCCACTCCTTTTATGCTCCGAGTCCTTCCCTTTAACTGGCAGCGCCCCCAGCCCAACCATCCTTGCTTCCAAAAACCTGGCTGCACGGACAGCGATGGCGGCTTGGACTCGTTCTTGACTTGACACACCACCTGTTCGCTTGATAGGATTGCCTTTGGCGTCTTTGCAAGGAATATTACGGATCTTCTTTGCAAGAGCATCGTAAGAGGCGAACGATTTTAAGAGACTCTTTCGTTCGGCGGTGGCTGTTGCGGTTAGCGGTTCGTTTGCATTCGAATTGCTGCGAGGAATTAGAAAGGATTGTTTTTTGCTAATTGTAGATATCGAGACAAACTTACCTCACACTCAGACTTGCCAACAAATCCTCAAACTGCGGTAAACGCTCTTCAATTTCTTTTTCAAGAGTTAAAAAGCCCTAAAGAAGAAAGTAATGTTCTGCGAGAGAAATAGGAATTCCGCTTCAATACCCACCTCATACAATCGAAGAAACTCCCCTACGACGCCGTCTCCATTCGCAGCACCTGTTCGTTCGCGGAGGTACTGCTGTCTGAGTAGGACAGGTCTACATTCCCGACAGATCCTGACGCCTTTAAGAAATTTCTCCGATTCGTCTTCCTGTTCCTCTGCAAGTTTAGTGGCTGGTTTTGAATTCGATTGATTGGTACTCGAACGTAAATCGACACTAGGTTTCCGCTTGCGAACGCCATAATCAACTCCTTCTTCTACCTGTTCTATTTGCCTTGTTTTGGGATCAACGACGAACAGAATGGAGCAGGGCTAAGTAGATCGTTATGACGAGTGAGGAATAGATTTGTATCGCGCATACCTCTGGTCTCTGGGGTCTTTTAACACCCAATGCACACACAACTCTACCACAAAGACGACAGTGGTGTTTTCGATTTGACAATGGATGGAAGGAAGCATCGCAGTGTGGACAACGAGAGACGGCAGAGTCGGGCTGCCAAGGAGATATGCGTTGTTCAGCGGCTGAAGAGGATAGACTTAAGCGAGAACCGATTAAGAAAAGTAGGAACGCACATCTTATACTCTCAGTGTCACCGCCTGGACTGCCAAGAAAAGAGCTACTCATCCTTCTCAAGTCTAGAGTATCAAAGAAGGATGAGGTCCTTTTCCTCGGATCGCCACCTAACATCGGAGGTCGAACCGGGCTCCCATTCGTCGATGTAGTCGACATCCTATTGACCGGGTCCTTCACCTTTTCCTTCTCTAGAGGCTCAGGAAAATGCAATGTAATGATCTTCTCGAGCCTCCTCTCCAACTTTGTCCTCTCGACTCTCTTCTCAGCATGTTCATTGGGACCATCCCTTGCAAGTTTACGAGCAAGCAGGAATTCGTCTGTACGAGGTCGGTAGAGGCCCCGTGGTTGGAATCCTGGTATATACGGCGCTTGCTTTGGCTGCTTTGGAGTTGGCGTAGGTGTAGGGGTAGGCCGGGACTCGGAGGAAGGTGAGGTAACGATTACTGGAGGAGCGGGAACCGAGGATGCGGGACGTGATGGAGGAGGAGAAACGGGATCAGATAAAAGTGCAGAGGATGTTAGGTTAGATGAAGGTGCAGGTGCAGGGGAGGGAGCAGATACTGGGCCTGTTAAGGGAGGAGTAGCCTGAGTAGGAGAGACGAGGGCAGAATCAGACTGGTTCGGAATGAACATCGACTTGGGTCGAGCCAGCGGACTGGTTGGAGCACGGTTCGGTATTAGAACTGAACTGTGCCGAGCAAGGGGACTGGTAACATGAGGCCGAACTCGTCTGAATGTAGAGGAAGATATTGGTGTTGCTGGCAGAGAAGAAGTAGAGGCGGCTGGCGAGGAAGATGGAGAAGGCGAGGACATTTCAGGTAGAGTTGGCGGTGGAGATACACTCGCGGCATTCGAAGTAGAAGCAGAAGGTAAAGTTTCTGGCTTTACTGGCAAAGTTTCTTCCTTTACCGCGGCAGACGTGGACCAATTCGGCAGCGTATTCGACGAGCTATGCCGCGAATGCCTTTTAGGCTAAGGCAAGTAATCAGCTTCATAATCTTCACCACTACAAATAACTTACTTTATATGCCGCATATCGTACAGTGGCTTGCCCATCGTTGGCGTAAGAACTCATGGAAGAAGTGATAATTGATCTAATCATTCACGCGAATTCCGCTCAGCACTGCCACACCGAAGACTTGCCGGCAGCAGTTCTTCGTGAGATGAGCCAACTGAAGTGTGGAGAAGAGGGTAATGTATTCGACCGGTCCACAGCATGCTATAAAAGATACGGAAAAAAAGTTAACTACTTAATTACATTATACCGTCGGCCAAAGCGTAGTATCGCAATAAATATGTCAATGCTCACTCGGAGACCAGAGCATCACCACAAAAGCGGTGCACTACGCCAACACGGTCTCCTTCTAGTAAGCAGATTAATCTGGCCACAAAAAGGGCTAACGGGGGATATATATACTTATGTGGAATAGAACACAAGTGAACTTTTGACTATATACTCAAGATCAATCCTCAGTCGCAAGTGTTGTGCCTCTCTGCAAATATGTATGTAGAGCACACCATATGTATCAGAAAAATTCGTCAGCATTGAACGCCGGTCCCTTCTTCTGCCCCTGCCATTCGACGGTGGTTTCTCGTCTGATTAAGAGTATTCAGTGAGGACTCGGAGGCCCAGCGGGACGAGTACATCATGAGGGACTAACTGGGTGTGAATTGGGACCTGGGTGCTTGGAATGGTACCGAGAATATTTAACTCGATATCTGCGAATGAAGAGAACCCTCCTATGCTGGTACCAGTGCCATTGTCAGGGTGACGACAGTTCACTGTATGAATAGATATTTAGTAAGAAGACAATACTCAAGCTGGAGAGAGAGAAATAAGCAAAGGACAGAAAGGGGAAACGTACAAGAAACAAGTAGAGAGAATGTAGAAACTTTGGTGAACGTCATGTCCGTAATGACTACCAAGGCAAGGTGAGGTTAAGTAGGATCCAACCTGAGGTTGGAATGAACTTACAAACATATGATCCGACGTTACTACGACCGAATAGACCAACAGCGATGGCTTGAGCAAGAAGGGACAGAAGGTTGCATTCCACTGTCCGGGCGATGAGTCGACGGAAACGTCTATGAAAAAACCAGTTAGAATGTCGTAGAAAGCCTGCCGGGAATTCAGGAACCAGCCAAACGTACCCCGGAAGATGGTGGTTTAGCTGCGTGCTGTGTGACTCAACTCGGAAACGAAGGTCAAGGTAGTAGATCATCGAGCTCGTGATCAAGACATCCGCGCCTCTATTGAACATTTGGCCCCAGTTGTATTTTATGGGAGAGAGCAACTTACACAGTACCTCCCAACCATATATAGACCTCAGTTCTACAACCAATCAGTAGTTCAGCTCGTTCAAGTAATGCAAGTTCTACACTTACTGGAGGAGGGTGATTTCTGAGACCAGATCGTGTGTAGCTGCAGTGTATGCTATCCAGCAATTCATACCTGTGAAGGTTGAAATATATTTACGCATTTTTTAGAAGAGAAACAAGATTCCATACACCAGCCTGATATGGAAAGGCATCCTATTACTGCAGGCAAAATCTGATTCTTTCTTATGGACATTATCCAGACGCGCCACGCGTAGAAAAGCTGCACGATGACACCACACAATCCGCTATAAGTGGTGACCCGTTAACATTAGCGTTAGCACTGCGACCTCTATCTCACAAGAAGAAACCTTCAGCAGGGACCGCCCAATGGGTGAACGCCAGCCGGGCGGGATCTGCAGAGTAAGGGTGGTTATACTATAACCAAAACGGATCCCGAGACTCACTCGCGTAATTTGCAACAGCCAAGTCATAAGTCCACATACCTGTCAGGGCGAAAATATTAGTAGTCCCAAGATTAATAGAATGATGACGCCGACCAGTTGCAATGGTGTCGCAAATGCACATGCTGACACACAGAATAATTAGGGCTTTGAACCACCATCTATCAGTGGGGAACTTGGAGAAATAAGTCCATGCTGGTGAAAGGCAAGTTTGCATAAGCAGCATAAATGTGAGGGTCAAGATCCAAGCACTCACCGGCACACAGCACGATACCCATCGTTAAGTACTGTCATAAGAGTTGAGTACTTGAGCGTAATTCATGGGTGGTGAAAGAATTGTACAAACTGAAAGATAGTTGCTAACAACCTGTTGAGTGCCGTTAGCTTCCCAAATTTAGATTTATTTCAGATAAACTCACCACTCCTCCAAGTGAAATGTTAATCTGGGCTTGTTCTTCTGCAGAAAGACTCGGCATTATGGATTAATTGATGTTCCCTGGTGGTGGGGAGAACAGGGAGCGGTCTGGGTAGGGTGCGACGGTCGTAGGATAGGTCAAGACTTATATATTACATACAAATAATACGTACAGATTACAGGCTAGATCTGGAGTACAGTGAACTGCATTGGAATCGTTAGGTCAGGATTGTGACCTTATGTGTGTCAATCATTCGCGCCACTTATAAATTTCAATTGGGCCGAGTTGCCAGCGGGTCCAGATAAGCAAAAATAAACAACGTCGCTAGAAAGTTCACTGTATATGTCAAAATATATATTTTATAGTATTGTGTACTCACTGAGGAACAATCAGTAACGGTAGAAACAGTCCGCATGGTTCGAACATTTTCGCTGTCTGAGAGCTGTCACGGTCAGGCTGCCAGAGCCCTCTTGTGGTACATTGACCATGGCACCTGGCATTTGGAGCGCCTTCATAGTTATTAACCACTGGCAGTTGAAGAATCAATGAAGAATACTCGGCACTCGGCAATCGACCATTTCTCCGTGGCACGTAAGCTTCTTTTCAGTGCCAATAAGAACCAAGGTCAAGGCAAGGTAACAAGGTAATCAAACCTCGGCACCTTGGTTGCCTATTATGGAACCAAGGTGAGGTGAGGTAAGTTCAGGGTTCAAGGTACTAACCGGAGGCCATTGTAACTAGGGTAGTATTGATTGGCCGGCTTGTTTCGGGTTGTTCAACCCAAACAAGCAGGTCAATTACAGCGCTTTTCATTGGTCTGCGCAATACAAAAATAAAATAAAATTGAGTGCCTACCTCGGCATCAGCGGCACTACAGCACTTTCCTTCTCCCATAATGTAATGCCCTTCTTCTGTAGGGTCCTTACCCGCGTTTGAGGCAAAGTCAATAAACGGATACCAGAAAGGGGATCTGGAAAGCTTTGGTACTGGGGAGACATTCAAGTGCTTTACAACGGACTCGTTTACAGTGGACTCAAAAGGTCCTTTGCAATTAAACTTGACCAATGCTATGATCCAGGAGCACCGAGCGACAGGCCCTTCTTTAAGCTTGCCATCATCTCGTATCCCAAGCATGTGTCAAGTGCTCAATTCCATTTCATCACTTCAGATGACATGAGCTGGCAAATCTCCCCAGTGTCGACCTTGAACAACAGCATTGTTGTGACTCATCAAAGCTCCTGGGAGTATGGCTGCAGCTTGTCCTCTGGTCAGTGTTCACATCCCACATAAGGAATTGTCCAGCTCAATTAGCAGTCTTCCAGTCCCTACTTGTTGCACTCCTACACCTTCCCATTTGGTCCTTGACCATTCTTCACACCCATCAGTATTGTCCCAGACTCTCTCTGGCTTTGTCACACAGCCCTATAACATACCCTGCCACTACACAACCTTCTCTTACACCAAGGAAAGGCTCATCTTCTCCCCAAACTGAGGATGATAGTATGTGGTATTTAGTGTTTGTCATGGATTGACCCATGGGTAATCTCAGCCATAACATCACCCACACCCACTATACCCATACCCACCAAACCATAGGTTTTTCTTAGTGGGTTTTTCTTAAATCACATTATGTGCAAGGGGAAATCATATACAACTTCCTCCTTTGTGTTAAATACTGAGTCAAGACATGAATAAAGAACATGGAACATCATAAGCCTTAGATTTGTGGCTTTGAAATTTGGTGGGTTTGAAAGCCTCATAACCCTACCCACACCCATGAATAGTGGGTCCAAAAAACCATGGGTTTACCCACTACCCATGATTAACACTAGTGGTATTCACAGTGAAATTCAGCCATGTCTACAGCATCTACATCAGGAAAAATGGTCTGGGCCAAGGATAGCCCCTGTAACCTAAGCCTCCTAGGTTACAGGGGCTGGACTTGGGATGGCCTAGGCAGCCTAGGCCTCCTAGGTTACCTAGGACTATCTCAGGCTGCCTGAGGTTTCCCCAGGGTTCTTCCAGGTTTCCTCAGGTTTTCTCAGGTTTTCTCAGGTGACTCTGTTGGAATATCAAAGGTAAATATATTCTATCAAACTATACATGGAACACTTTCTCGTAATCTCCACTTGTTTGTATCACCATCCCATGCACTCCACTGTTATCGTCTCACAGACTCCACATAGTCTCTCGCTGTATCCACTTGCTCTCTCGTAGTACCCACCTCACCATATGCATAGTAGCCACACGTATTCATGCAATAGCCACTTGCCCAATATATCGTTTGTACTTAGGACTGTATATAAGCTTAGGTACCGTACCCTGTAATACCACCATCGTCCCCCATCAATCTGTGTGATCATTACTACTAAGTCCTGTGTGGACTTACTGCTGCTACTTCCTATTTAGGAACGTAACTCTAATAGGTTATGGGCCCTGGCCTTAACCATTGACACATCTATTTGTGGACATAACCCTTGTTGATGTCACAACCTAGGCCTACTGCACCAGCAGCTTGCAGAACAGCATCAGGACAAGCTGCCGCCGCCGCAGCATCCAGCAGTAAACCAGCTCCTCCACCATTACCATTACCAGCCACTGATCAGAAGGCACCTTGCACTTCGAAATCTCATATAGCGGACAAAGATGAAACCCGCGACAGGTGGTGGAATCCAAGTGACCAGAAGTGGTTTGTTTGTGCTAAACAGCCTTGCCCAAACCGGTACGACACACCTCACAAGGATACTAAATATACTGCAGAATTACCGGATTACGCTGTTCTACCTGATATTGTTCAGGAACAATTTATCAAAGTCGCAGAAAACGAAAGACAGGAGAAAAGACGTAGCGAACGTCTAGCAGGCAAACAGAAAGCCACAGCCTCATCTTCATCTAATCCCACTGCAGCACCTACTCCTTCACCAGCTCCAATTTTGTTACCAAAACAAGAGCCACAGCAAACACCACCTCCACTTCCACCGAATCCATCTCCACAGCCATCTCCACAGCAAACTCCACAGCCCTTACCGAGTGATCTTCCACAAAGATCTCCACCCTCATCTCCATCAGATTCAGGATCTGAATCATCAGGGGCATTTGAATCAGATTCTGATGACGACAATATGTCTAAAGCACTAAAAGCCTTCGATAAGGTTACAACCTTAAAGTCGGATGGATCAAACTGGGATACGTGGAAAACTCGAGTGGAATTTGCAGCCAGATCTATCGGCTACCAGTGTTATTTCAAATGGAATCCACATGTAACAACAGATCCAGACGCAACGCAGAATGATAGAGAGAAGGACAATGACCTTTTGAATGCTATCATTGGCAGGTTATTGGATGGAATATTCCGAAGGTATAGGAACTACGACAACACGAAACGGTTGTGGGAAAATTTACTTGCTGATTATGATTCTAAAAACGCTCTTACTGAATCATTTTTGCAAAGACAACTTCACACTATGCGATGCACCAACCCATCCAAGGTCAATAAACATTTGGACGACATGATCAGCATCCGGGATGACCTCATGACTAGGGGAATCGATATCAACGATGACATATTCGTCAACACCATTATGTCCTCTGTCCCCGACACCTTCAAAGCCACCATAAACGCATTGGCTGTTTTCTCCGTGAAAGCAGACAAGAAGCTCAGTCCTGCCGAGCTTATTTCCACCATTTGTGCTGAATCAATGGTACACCAAATGCGACATGATCACAAGAAGGAATCGGCAAACTACGCCGGTAACAGGGGAAGAGGAGGTTTCCGAGGTCATGGAAATTCCTTTAGGGGAAATTCCTGAGGCAGAGGCCGAGGCTGCGGAGGATCGACGAGTCGTCAGGACTCTGTTTGTTATAACTGCAGAGGTAAAGGTCACTTTGGAACTCAATGTCCATCGGAGAAACGCAGTCAGGCCAAGGAGACAAAGGCTCCTAAAGAGAAGCAGAAAAAGAAGTCAGATGGGAACTGGAGAGATAGGCCAAAGAACAGCGAAGTGGCATCCTCATCTATGCTTGAGGAAGTACCAGAGTCATCATGGGCAGCAATCGAAATTCCTGCTAAGCATGGGAATCTTGTTTTCGATTTTTCCGAAATAGCTGATAAATTCGAATTAGCTCTTTCATCACCGAGCATTGATAGATGTCAGAAATACAATTCTGATATAGTGCAAAACATCAAAGTCAACAGTCCACCACCTCTTACTCTTAACAATGAAGAGGAGGAAGAAGTATATGTCGACGCTTACGCTGCAGCCCACAGTTACGGAGCAATTCTTTTTGACTCCAGATGCTCTACCCACATGACGCCACTCAGGGACGAACTCAGGAATCAATGGGAGATTCCAACACAAATCATCCAGGCCGCTAACGCGGAAACCTTCACGGCAAACATCTCCGGCACACTCCATCTGGGGCTTCCAACATTCGAACAAGAAATAAGAATGTTAAAGCTCCCCAACACCCTTCTATGTCCAGACACTCCCAACACACTCGTATCACTGGGAAAACTCAATGATGATGGTTACACCATCCATACCGCAAATGGTAAAATGACGATCAGAGATCACCAGGGGAAACTCGTGGGAGTTATCCCAAAGACTAATGGACTATACCAGATCCCATCATGGGAACACGCATATTCGACTAAGATTGGCAGATTGGTATCTCTTTACGAGGCACACTGCATCTTAGGTCATCTCAACTATGCTTACGTGAAGCATATGTTCCGTGATAACCAGGTTCGTGGAATCGGATTGGATCTGAAGCAAATGGACGAACCAGAATGCCGCACTTGTATGCTTGGGAAAGCATCCAGGTATCCTATCGCTCAGGTGCGATCATCTCCACGTGCGGAAAATTTTGGAGACGTCTTCCACATGGACATTTGGGGACCATCACAAGTCAGGACGGTAAACCATTGCACTTACACACTGACTTTAGTTGACGAAGCAACTGATTGGTTGGAGGAACCCCAAATGAAGTCAAAGGACGAGTCATTCACACAGTACGTGGTTCTCCAAACAGGTCTCCAAACTCAATATGGCACAACTGTTAAAGTTCTTCACTCTGATTGAGGGGGAGAATTTCTCAGTAATGAATTCACGGCATATCTGGAATGTATTGGGACACAACGACGTCTCACGGTACATGACACCCCGGAACACAATGGTATAGCGGAACGCGCACATTGAACTTTGCTGAATGCAGTTTGAAGTCTTTTAATGTCATCAGGACTCCCGAAATGGCTTTGGGGATTCATGATGAAATACGCGGTATATGTATGGAACAGGACGCCGAAGAAAGCCATCGGAATGGCCACTCCATACGAGAAACGGTTTGGTATTAAACCGGACATTACTAATCTTCGAATCTTTGGCAGTATTGTTTATGTTAAACGAGAAAAGGAACCCGGCAAATTGGAACCACAGGCCCAGGAAGGACGCTGGATAGGACTCGAACCCGAATCGAATGGTCACTACATCTACTGGCCAACACGTCACACTGTCACAACGGAGAGGAACATAGTTTTCTCTGACAGGCAGATCCAACCCGTTGAAGGGGAGGATGGAAATTTGGGAAATTTAGAAACATCAGTCACCGAGTCGGAACAGCCTGTCATACCAGTTCCAGAAGAAATTGCCAAACCAATTGCACCAGACAAAGTATCTGGGAAATGAGTCAGACAACCCACAAAGAAGATCAGGGACATCATTGAAGGACTTGGAGAAGGAAGTGATGAGTTGCGACATCTTACCGCATCTCTAGGTCAGGTAACATCAGAAATCGAATCTGATCCTTTATCTGTTGCAGAAGCTATGCAACGACCTGACAGCTCCAAATGGTACGATGCCATGAAGGACAAAATCTCCAGACTCCAGGAGCGTGGAACCTATACAATTGTCACTCCACCTCCAGATGCCAATATTCTCACATCCAAATGGGTCTATTGGACCAAGAAGGATGAACGAGGTCACATTACAGGACACCGAGCTCGTCTTGTTGTACATGGATTTAATCAGATCCCAGATGTTGACTACTTCCCAGACGAAACCTTCGCATCTGTCGCGAAACTTGCATCAGCCCGTGCTATACTCAGCATTGGAGCTGAGAAGAGCATGATTATTCACCAAATGGATGTGAAATCTGCCTACCTTTACGGGAAATTGGACGACAATGAGTGCATTTTTATGAATGCACCCCCAGGCATAGATATAGGGGTAAAACCAGGTCAAACTCTACGGCTTAAACTCGCACTTTACGGACTTAAACAAGCCAGTCGACAATGGTACATGCGATTCAGGGAAATCATGACCCAACTGGGGTTTAAACGGTCTGATTTTGATCACGCTGTTTTCTATCGCACTAATCCTTTCAGCATCATTTTCATACATGTTGACGACATGACATTGGTTACCGAAACCCTGGCCATCATGGAGAAACTAAAGAAAGATACTGGGGCTATAATCGAAGTTGTTGATTCCGGAGAAATCCATTGGCTACTTGGGATCGAGATCCGAAGATCTCTCCATAATAGGACAATTCACCTATTCCAGCGGTCATACATTGACGCCATACTCTCTCGCTATGGATTTTCGGATATAAAGCCACTCTCTATTCCCTTTGATCCCCACATTCACCTCACCAAAGACCAGTCACCCAAAACGGTCAAGGATATTGCTTTTATGCGCAACAAACCCTACAGAGAGGCCCTTGGCGCCCTCCAGTACTTATCCGTCGCTACGAGACCTGACATCACGTATGCAGTCTCCATCCTTGCTCGCTTTTCACAAAACCCCGGCATCACTCATTGGAATGGTGTACGCTGTGTCTACGCCTATCTCAAATACACTTGAGACTTTTGGCTCAGTACGAGCAACCAGGAGACAGTCCAAGGCTATACGGATGTGGATGGTATGTCCCAAGAGGATCGACATGCTATTTCCGGGTACATTTTTATGTTGAATGGCGGAGCAGTATCTTGGTCGTCAAAACAACAGGATACCATTTCTTTATCCACCACGGAAGCTGAGTACATCGCTTTGACCCACGCGGCAAAGGAAGCGATCTGGCTTAGGAATCTTTTATCGGAAATTTTTGGTCAAATTACTCATGCGATCCCTATCATGTCAGACAATCAGTCCGCCATTGCATTGGCAAAGGATGATCGTTTTCATGCCAGGACCAAACACATCAATATCCAATACCACTTCATCCGCTACGTCATCAATAGTGTTGCCATTGGTCCGCTTTGGTCCGCTTTGGTCGGCTAAAAACGGCTCGGCGCTTATTCTTAGTTGTGAGCCGCCGGAACCATTTCTGTAGAAACGGTTCCGGTTCCAAACGGCTCTGGAGCAGCTAAGCCAATCAATTTCTTCCCAGTTTCTTACCACCACATCCCATTGCTCCCATCTCACCCAGAATGCTTTTTGGTGCACGCGCACTCCCTGGCTGACTTTTCTCGTGTGAGTGCAACAACGGCTAGGGCAGCTGTGATGTTGGTAAACCCAAATTGAGCAGCTAGAGTAAATTCACGCTTTTAACATCCTCCCAATCTCTCTCAGACTCATAATGTCTGCGTCAAAATTATCGCCAACGACCAGGGTAACCGAAATTCACCTTCCCACTCCGCTTTCACCAGTGGCAAGCATCTTGTTGGTGATGCTGCCTTATAACACGTATGTCTTTTTACTTTCTTCTTTGTAGATTGTCTTTCTGACCCTGAATTCTAGTTTCTTCGACGAAGTCCTGGCCAACCTTTCAAGATTTTCTCCAAGGAGGACAAACCTTACATTGAGGTCGACTACCGCGGTGAGCAGAAGCAATTCGTGAGTTTTTATCTCTTGTTTTGCATCTTACCTTTACTGATAATTGTACTAATTAGTCTCCCTGAAATCTCTTCCATGGTTGACAAGTCCAATGTCCGCGAGTTGCCTTGGTCGGTGAATCAACCCATATCCCCTGTATCGTTAAGCTCATCTCCAACTTCTTCAACGGCAAGGAGCCCAACAAGAGCATCAACCCTGACAAGGCTATTGCTTACAGTGCCGCTGTCCAAGCCGCCATTCTCTCCGGCAATACCTCCGAGAAGACCCAGGACCTTCTTCTCCTCAATGTCTCTCCTCTTTCCCTCGGTATCGAGACTGCTGGAGGTGTCATGACGGCCCTCATCAAGCGTAACACCACCGTACCTCCGAGACCTTCTCCACCTATGCCGACATCCAGCCTGGTGTCCTCATCCAGGTATGAGCATACTCGTACCAAGGACAACAACCTCCTCGGAAAGTTCAAGCTTCCCGGTATCCCTCCAGCTCCTCGTTGTGTACCTCAAATTGAGGTCACCTTCGACATTGACGCTAACAGTATCCTGAACGTCTCCGCCTCGGACAAGACCACCGGAAAGTCCAACCACATCACCATTACCAACGGCAAGGGCCGTTTATTCAAGGAGGAGATCGAGCGCATGGTTTCTGAAGCCAAGAAGTACAAAGCCAAGGACAAGGCTGCCACTGCTTGTATCTCTGCCAAGAACGGTCTCGGGTCGTACTCATACAACCTCTGGAACTCGCTCAATGACAAGAAGCTTGCCGACAAGTTTGATCCCGCAGACAAGAAGAAGCTTGAAGACGCAGTTAACGAAGCCATCCAGTGGCTCGACGCGTCACAGGAGGCTTCCAAGGAGGAGTATGAAACGAGGCAGAAGGAGCTCGAGAGTGTCGCCAACCCTATCATGCAGAAACTCTACGGTGCAGCAGGAGGTGCTCCAGGTGCTGAGGGTGGCTTCCCTGGTGCTGGTGGATTCCCTGGTGGTGCACCAGGCACATTCCCCGGTGCTGGAGCAGAGGACGATCCTTCTATCGAGGAAGTAGACTAAACGGGCTTTGGGTGTATTGGGTAATCAACATCATCATCGGACTGTATCTTTTCTACCCACTCTCATTGTTTTTGGTTCTCCTCGAATCCTAGTGTGTAGTACGTTGGATCAATCTTTATGCCAAAAAATATTTAGTTTATGAACAAATGTTGAGTTTCATTATATACAGTTGTATATACAAAAAAGCCCAATGAAAATTACTGTAGTACAACTTCATCTTCGAGATGAGTAGTGAAAGAACGGACAAAAGTATGCAAGTCCTCAGGGACTTTATTTGTATAGCGTGTCCAATTCATTAGCTCCTCAATCTCCTCCATTCTTCCTAGGCCCGCCGTAAAATCAAGTCCATGTAGAAACCCAAACTTCAGCATCTGTAAGGCTTCCATGAGGTCAGCGTGAATCCTGTTGCGGCGGTCAGTCATTGTCTCCTTGCCCGATGAGAAGGCTCGTTCACAAGGAACGGATGTGCCTTGGATCGGCAAGATATCGAGTGCAAGACAAAAGATAGTTGGAAATTCCTGCCGGTGTTCCTAGATATTATATGAATGAGAATGAGTAATACTGCGCAGAATAACAAGACTAACCTGCCAAAAGGTAATGAGATTGGTTTTCAATTTTCCAGAGTAGTTCCACCACTTGGTGATCTCATCATCAAGGTCTCCCTCCTCAACATCATTATCGGAACTCAGTCCAAGGACCTTGTCTGCCCAAGCATCAGGGTCAGATAGCATAGTAGCATTGCCTGGTTGTCGTGGTATTGACGAAGATGTTGGCTTTGGTTTCCAGTAATGCTCAAGCTGTAACCACATTCTCAGTATAGAAAAATGATATATACCTAGATAGCGTACCTCTGATTTGAACATATCTTCAGCCCAATTGAGCTCATCAGGCATATTGTTCTGAATCCACCCAAGTTTAAGCGACGGATGAATAACTAAACATATATGAGTTCAATCCTGGCAAAACAGATAAGAAAATGCCTTACGAATTGCAAGGGTATAAGCGGGAACATGCCGCATCTTATTCTGGTAGCTGGTTAGCTTTCCAATCACATCATGAAGCAAATGCACAATCTGGGGGTATTTAATCTGCATGTTCTCCCATCCTCCAATAATTGCCTGGAAAAAGGGAAGAGCATAGCAGAGTGTTGGTGTCTTATCGCTTGACAACTTTTGCTGGAATGCATGTGGGACCTAGTACAACTATGAGTGGACTAATGCACTAGTTCGAATCACTCACTTGAAGGATTTTGAAGTATAATTCAAGTCGTTGCCATTCGGAAGGAGAAAGTTTGTACTCCTTCAAGTCATTTGACCGAGCAATGAATTCGTCAATTGCCTATGAAAACCAAATTTGTATAAGATCTCCTAATGCTCTATAGATCAGAGATTCCTTGCCTGACAAAGATAGAGAGCTCGTTCTATCATCAGAAGTGTTGATGACCACCGTGTAGGGACATCACGAAGAAGCTCAAGATCCGAGAGATTCCTAAATGATTGAACAATATCTTTGAACATCTCGCGCCGCTGCGAAGATGCTCGAAGCTAGATTAATGAGCTACTCATCAATATAATGCTCACAATTATTGAAAATTTACATACCCGGTTTACAATAACACGAATCGAAGCTATAAGATCTTTTTCACCAGAATCATCTTCATGATTCTCGTCATATATATCGTCAAAGTCTTCTGGAGCTGGCAATGGCACATAATCAGGAGCATCTTCTTTTGCATATTTCAAATCTGTAATAGCAGCACGAATCTCTTCGCAAGCGAGATGAACAATGTGAGGGAAGCATCTTGGTGAAAAACTTTAAGGTCCAAAGATACAATAAAGATTGATCTGACTGACCGAACACGCCGTTCAGAGGCATACCATCAAAGTACAGCTTGTAGTTGTCTGCGGCGTAGAGTTTCTTCAACTGAAGACACAAAAGTACCATTGTTTGTAGCATTGTCCAAGGATATGTGTCCAAGCTGGGTAAATTGTTAATACAAGCTTAATAGACAGATTGATCCACATAAAACATGCACCAATATGATCCCCAGTATGGCATCCAGGAAGACGGTGGAACCCAATTAAAGCGGATTGAAGGGTAAGTATGTATTGCTGGCCTGTAGGAGTATTTGTGAGTTTCGTTTCAATCCAGTGAGCAGTGACAGCCATAAAAGGTGTCATATTCGGGTCAGTCCAAAGGTCAGATGTGAATGATATGAGTCCAATAACATCCTATAAGCCTCGTCGGTAATCAGGATGGTACATAACAGCTTATTGGACTTACCTTCAGCTCTTTCTTCAACTTCTTGAGGTATTCATTCCAGAGATCCATAATCCACTTCCGAATTTTTGTACAATGAGGTATATCACGTTCTTTGAGTTCTGGACGAAGCATAAAAAATATTGAACGTAGGCGAGGGCTTTCCACAATGTTGATCGACTGTCCAAAAATTGTTGGGATATATTCGGCTCAAAAGTAAACACTGCTTACTTGGTCGTCTGCAGTGATGAACTCAACCAGAGCATCAACAAACCCATCTGGAGTGTAAGATTTGCGAATGGTTCCACCTGCTCCAGCGACGCCATCGCAGTCTTTACGTCGTTGTTCTGCATGGGGTAAAGCTTCTTCAGCCATTATGGGTATTTTCTCCCTATCACATGTGTCGATCCATTCCTTTTCATGCCGGAGTAGGAAATGCTTGCGTATTGATGTTGTGGAAGTCATTGCTGAAAAGGTAGTCGGTTCATCAGCACTAAGTTGAGTTGAAGTGAGTACAGAATGTGATGAGTGTATTTCGAGAGTGTTACCTGCATAGTGAACACATTTGGCTTCCTGAACCCTTCTGATTCATTGGATCCGGCTGACAGAACCGCCATACATCGTTTGCCTTGGAATTCTTTCGCTTTTTCTTTGGAGATTTTGGTGAACGATGTTGACTATGTGGACCACTGCGAGGGACTGAACGGGATGGTGTGGTTACATCTGAGGAATGTCGTCGTATTGTAGAGCGCAGTGTTGCCCGGTGACGTGGCGTTGAGAACAGATCATCATCATCGCTGAAATTGAAGTTTTCTCCAGATGATGGCTCTGGCTGATGAGCTTGTCGTCTCGATGATGGGGTTGAAGTAACGGCTGAAGCATCCAGAACTTGAGCAATAATCTCATTATCTCGAGCTTGTAGGGTTCTGCGAGGCGTTCTACGAGGTGTTGGAGCTGTCGGAATGTTTTGGGCTAGTGCAAAAATAAGCCATTTATAAAAGTCCAGAAAACTTCGGATATACCTTCTACATTCTCTACTGGTTGTAGCTGCGGTGGTGTCTGTGGAGGTCTATCAATCTGCATACTAGGCAGATGGACAACAGGCTCGGAGCGAGTGGCAGAAGTTGAAGCAGCACCATGTCCCCGTATACCGTTTCCACCCTCCTTGCCTTTCCCTCTGCCCCTGCCCCGTCCGCGTCCACGTCCACGTCCACGTCCAGCTGGTGTCGGAGAAGTAATAGTAATGTCTTCAAATTTGCGTACTTAATGCAAGATGGTTAATTCCAAGTAAATCAGTCAAACCTTCGGAGCTTACTTTCATCATCCTCAGCAAAATGAACTCTTGCCTCGTTTGCTTGCGTAGTCAATTCACCTCTTCTCTGATGAGTGGCGCGAGTATGCATAGAGGAAGTAGAAAGTCGAAAATCCAGGAATAGGATATAAATACTGACATTGTCCCGAGCCAGAAATACCCACAGTAGAAATTCTGCATACTTACACATTATCAGGAATCGTGATGAAACCTCCACCTTTTAATCTCAGAGCAAAGCATGAGGCTGACAATATAAAAATGGCCAGGGTTCATATTTTTCCTCCAATTTCTTTCCGATCATGGACTTCCCCAACGCTGAAAGCAAGGCATTGTTCTACTTGACTGAGCTGCCTTTTGCCAGTGATTGTGAACAACTAGCAGTTGAGGTGAGTGCATTTGCATTCGGTGTGAGGCTTGATGTCTCAAGGCTCTCCGGATCGTTAGCCTATCCCTCGAGTTCATAATTTCGGATCTATCATCAACTTGATTGCAATGTACAATTACCGAGAGACATGGCACCAATCTGCAGTCAGCTTTTCTTTCGATCCTTGGATGGTGAGCAATGTTTCCAGGATACCAATTTGAATGAGGCTTACTTCAAGTTTCTGAAGAATCCTCATAACAATAACAATGATTTGCCGGACTTGATTCCATTGGACTCAGACTTGTGATTTTGTTTTGGAGTCACAGTGCTTGTTGCCTTTGCTTCAAAAATATTTTGGCAATTTCTTTGATTAAAAATAATAGTAGCAGTTGAGTAATGTAAAGCCATGAATATCGAAGACTTGAGAGTGAGAAGGAGGGATGCGGGCAACATGCAACACAATGAGAGCGCTAAAGCCACATGGCCAAGAATGTATTAATATACCCATATATATATATCAAGCACATAGTCGAAGAGGTTTCTGGGGTTTCCTAATAACTTTTACTGTAGAAAAGCAAAGTTGTTCAAGATGACTAAAGTGGTTGAGAGTGGCTCGTGAATGGAGTGGAGTCATTGGAGCCACAAGCCATTTACAGCAAACAGCTCGGCTAATTGCCGACTCAGCTCGACTCGGAGCGCACTCCGAGCGGAGTCAACAGCAACACTAGTCATCGAGGAAGGTAAAATTTGTCTTACATACTGCCCTACCGAAAACATGACGGCAGACATTTTCACCAAAGCCTTACCTTCGATGAAAGCCAAACACTTCGCAGCATCCATGGGATTAGCAAAGGTTTGAAGGGGAGTGTTGGAATATCAAAGGTAAATGTATTCTATAGAACTATACATGGAACACTTTCTCGTAGTCTCCACTTGTTTGTATCACCATCCCATGCACTCCACTGTTATCACCATCCCATGCACTCCACTGTTATCGTCTCGCAGACTCCACATAGTCTCTCGCTGTATCCACTTGCTCTCTTGTAGTACCCACCTCACCATATGCATAGTAGCCACACGTATTCACGCAGTAGCCACTTGCCCAATATATCATTTGTACTTAGGACTGTATATAAGCTTAGGTACCGTACCCTGTAATACCACCGTTGTCCCCCATCAATCTGTGTGATCGTTACTACTAAGTGCTGTGTGGACTTACTGCTGCTACTTCCTATTTAGGAACGTAACTCTAATAGACTCAGGTTGTCAAAAGTCCACCCCCTAATTCCTAGGTCATCCTAAAGGAACCTAGGCAACCTAGGTGGCCTAGGTGGCCTAGGTGTCTTTGAGTTACCTTGAGGTTAACTTCAGGCCATCCAAGGCCCAAACAGTTTTTCCTGATGTACAGCATCTGTTGATCTGACATATCAGAGTGGCTATCAAGGCAAAGGAGCACCCAATAACCAACTAATATTGAGTGCTGTCAAGCCAAATTTCCCTTCATCCATCCCTTCCCCAGATCCAGCAGCCTCTGCAGCAGTGCAATTGCACCCTCTTTTGCTTGCTAGTGTTGAAAGGACTGGGTCAATGATACTGGCTGAGCTGATTTGCTCCAAGTACAGTGTAGAATACTTACTTGTATATACAAGTGTTCAATGAGAATGACTCATCACATCAAACAAAAACTTTACTGTTTACATGTGACAAAATTTACATCCACTTCATTGGATGACATTCAGTATGGGAGAAGGAAAGAGCTGTAGTGCCACTGATGCCGAGGTAGGTGCTCAATTTTATTTTATTTTTGTATTCTGCAGACCAATGAAAAGTGCTGTAACAAGCCACAATTTATCTAGGTTTTCCTTGCAATCTGGTTTCCATGTACCATATTTGTAGTACAGAACTGTAGTACTCTATATATTTAACACTGAACAGTATGTACAGCAGGCAACTTGTGGGCAACCTGGCAAGCTGGTCAAGCTGGTCAATCAAAACAACCCCTTTTACAATGAGTAAAATAATAGGGCATGCAGCGTTGAAGGCCTTTGTGATAAAAATCAAAGTTTTCCTTTGTTGGGCATACAAGACATTGACTATTTACACAAAATAACCAATTACAGCTGTGTTCATAACTATGTGGAATTCAAAAAATTTCGAAAAAGTTTTGTGGCTGTGTTAGTGTCAGCTGATTACTTGACTTTCTACCATTCCCAGTCATTCCTGGTTGATCCTCTACAGTATGCCACCCAGAAGTCCACCTGGAAGTGTGGATGCCCATGAGAGTGAATTGACTATTTCTCTCACCACTTACTCATTGACAAAAGGGAAAGCAAAAAAAGCAGTCTCTGCACTGAAGAAAGATACAGGTCCAGCAAAAACCAAGTCTATTCAATTCTTGTTTGCTCCCAATGAGGAGAATTATGTCTTGTTGATGAACACCATTCTCGATGTCTTCAAAATGAATGATCAGTTCAAGGCCACTATCAACAAGTTTTTTTCCATGAAAATAGCAGTTCCGCTGAAGAAGTAGGCCTTTTTCTATTTACATCTTTCCTTCACTGACTTGCTTTTATTTTTCAAGGAAGGCACAAGCTTGTGATGTCAAGAACTATGAAGAATATTTTACTGAGGCTCAAAAGATTACTGAGAGTAAACCAACTGGCACAGTTCTCACCTTTGTTGATGGGAAGCAGATATCAGAGACATGTGGAAAGGTACAGCTCTTCTGAAATGATCTATAGTCTATACTAACTACTACTCCTACTAGGCTAAGAAGAAGGCTCATAATTCTGTTGATAGTGATAATGATGAAGATGAAGACAATGTAAGCAGTCTCAATGACTATATATATATACTAACTAACTGGATTCATTAGGCTGATGGATTGGACAATCCAATGGAGTGGGAGCTTGCTTGCATACAGATTCTATTGGAAAAGCAATACAGCAATGACTATGATATGAGTTATGCTTGGCTCAATCCTGAAACCGGCAATAAAGTTCCACTGTCTCCTCTCACAATGGATGAATGGACAAGAGCTATTGTAAGTAGCTCTCATTGACTCTTTCCAGTTTGATTCAACTTTGCATATAGTACAGTGGTATGACTGACAAATTCAAGCCTCCTTTGAACTAGTCCTATAGTAGGCGCGACCCAGTTCAGCCGCAGGTTGATCTATTAGTAATGGTCGAGGTACAGCCACCGCGGTCCGTGAGCTTCCGTATAGCCGCAGGGTGCAACAGTTACCTTTTGTAATTCTTTACTTCCAAATGTCGTCTCGAGTCTCATTCACGTTGAATGAAGGTGTCGAAATTGTAAACTCTATTGTCAAGAAGCATGTCTCAAGATGGAAGGATGGTCTGCGTGAGCTTCAGCGCATCTGTATCCCGAAAATCCTCAATCTTGAGGATGTCTTTGCTATCGATGCAACGGGTGGTGGAAAAGAAGGAGGAGGAAATTGTTTTTAAATTATCAACTTGGATTATCCCTATACTTCATATCCTAATCTCGGTGTCTCGGCCGACTTATCGGCCGACATCTCTCATCCTTAGGACCATCACGGCGTAGTAAGGGTATTGCCTTCAGCAATACCAAGGTTCGCTCTCCTTCAACTTCTAGTGACTTCGGTTCGTTCGGGTTTCCATTCCCGACGTATTTCATTATCGGCTCGACTTCGGGTCGCTTCTAATCTCCAGATACTCTTCGCTGGAATCGAACCATCTTGGGCTCGGTTCGTGACTCAACCGAAGCACGATCCTAA